>PITA01000584.1:113723-144965 GCA_004023965.1 Spilogale gracilis
CCCCCCCCCCCCCCCCCCCCCCCCCCCCCCCCCCCCCCCCCCCCCCCCCCCCCCCCCCCCCCCCCCCCCCCCCCCCCCCCGCTGGACAGAGCCCCGGACAGGCCCAGGGTGCAGAGGAGTGATGGTGGCGGAGTGATTGAGATCTCTCTCTCACACCCTGCGCGGCCAGGTCCCCAGGTCCTTCTTGCAGCCTCCAAGCTGCTCTCCAGGTCACTCACTGTAACCTGTCCGCCGTGTAGACATGGGCCCCTCCAGCTCCGGGGCCGTTCGCAGAAGTCTCTGCATAACTCAGGGCCTCGGGCCTGGGGTGAACAACGCCCTGAATCCTCCTGGCATGCCTCGTCTACACAGTCGAAGTGCAGTCCGTAGCTATGCTTAACTATCCGATTTCCGGCACCAATGAAAACCCTCCACGGAGCTGGGCCGGTGCTCAGGCGCTCCGGAAGCGGGAGCCGAGCCTTCGTAAGGGTCTGCAGAGCCCTATGAAAACCCGTCAGTTCTGAAAATGCTCTGGAATTCTCAGAGGGTGATGAAAACACTCAGCAGGGGGAAACGTCCACTTGGCGCAAGGCTGAGACGGCTCTATTGTTAAGGTGCCTTTCAAGGGAGCGCTGTGAGAAACCCATCCTGTGCTTTTCCATTAATTCACCCAAGAGGAGGCAGAGTGTTCAAGTACACAGGAAGGTTAGGTGTGATGATCAAATCACAAACAACACTCCCACACCTAAGAACAATTAATACACAGAGCTGAACTGATGGGGGAAGGAGCACAGGAGAAAAGAAGGCTGTGAGGGGAGCAGATTTCCGAAAAATCTCAGTTGTTACAAAAGAAGAATAAAACACGAGCCTTAAACATACCTTTTGCAGAGACATTACGGTCATTAAAAACAAAACAGAAAAACCTTTGTATCAGAAAGACATTCGTATTGTTACAGACCATTTTTGGTGTAAGCTGAACTTTTTTTAAGGTTGGATTATTTACCAAAGAGTCTACAAACCCCTACAAGCACATTTGTTTCAGCATGCAAAGTCTATGTATCACCTCGCAGACTGAGGTTATTTGTTCTTCCTTAATGGAAAGTGAAGCTCTGAACCCAACACAAAATTCCAGGTGAGTAATTCTACTTGCTGCCAAGTCCACAGAGTGTAACAACAATATGACAATTTCAATTTCTAGGCAATAAAAAAAAATATAAATTGTTTGTTACTTAAGCAAAACAGTATCTCCATCTATTTACTTTAGGCAAGTATTGAATGCAAGACGGACAGATGGGCTGATTTTTGTTTCTCCTGATATGGAGCCCCTACAATTTATTAGCTCGTGCCCTGATGGAGCTGCCCAAATGCTACCCTGGTTACAGTTGGACATTCTCACACATGTATCTTATTTTCTTTGGCACTGTATAGATCCCTTCTTTTCTTTTTAAGGAATCAGCTCAGGGGAATTTGAGGGGACAACATCCTGCATACCAGGAAATTCAATATATAGCTCCAGAAATTTTATTTTTTAAAAAAGGGAGAAATAAAAGACAAGATGGACAAGCAAAAGATCCAAGGAAAGAATGGCAATAGCAACATGCCCTTTGTAGCCGACTCTTGAACCCCAAATGGGCCACTCCTTCCTCCCTTACGCCTGCTTTCAAGAACATTAAAAATAGAAGAAAAGTAACATAAGCCTACACGTTACACAGAATTTAATGAAATGTTTATAGAATCTCAAATTATTCATGAAAAACCTGTTTAAGTTCTAGAGCATCTTAGTCTAAATTCTAAAAGCATGAAATCTGAAGTGTCATAATTTAATCCCCCCAATCCCTGGCAAGTATATGGACTGATCAGAACTGTGGGTTCCTGGTCTCTGCTAACGGTTCTAAGCACTAGCTACGAAGTCAGTATCCATGCATCTCAATGATCAATTTCCCTCCTGTGTTCTTAAACGTAGGATAATAAATCCATGTAAGAACGAAAAATCTTTCTGCTTCTGTCAAAAGCCAGCATGGACCTTTACGGATACAGTCACCGCAAGAAGAGGAGGGAGAAGCACAGTTTATACAAAAGTACAGTATTAGAAAGATGGCCATAAATCATTCTTTAGTAGATTTCCTTAACTATCACATTTTTCAAAAGTAAACAAACTGGACTATATTTGCAGCAACTCCAAGTGGAGCATAAATTTAAATGATGTATTTGTTCTGTTCACTGATAGGAGGCCGATAGTACGTTAGTATATTTTCTTCCTGTCAAGAGTTATTTACATATGTACATTATTCCAGTTAAAAATAAACTGTAATACCATGAACTATATTTTACAGGAAAACATGAGGGAAGCCAAATATGCAAGTCTCTGAAAGACTTAAAAGCTTCTAAAAAACTACTTTATTTCGGGAGGAAGGGGGCTTTAAAGAATATAGTCTGTCATAGAGAAGGTGATCTGATGCTCTAGAGATCCCCATGCCCAGCTAGCCACCTGGTCCTACCACCTTGTCACAGGAGTCCCCATAGGCAGGCAGGGGCGCAGAGGGCGGTGCCTGTCCTGGGGCAGTCCTTGGGGCTGCGGATGGGAAAGGGGTCATTCAAGTGCTGCCCTCAAAGTTTCCTCCCTTGGAGGGTGTGATGCGGTCAGACCCCTGACAAGCAGGGCTGAGCGGTCTGTGCCCACGTGCGGCGGGATCGGGGTGCTCGGGACCCCACAGTGGTTAATTCAGTCCTTCCAGCACAGGCGTGTCTGCAGTGCTCCGCCGCTTCGGTTCCAGGGTGGCAAAAAAGGACACATCTGGGTCCCGGTCGGACTGCAGAGCCAGGACGGTCTCCTCAACGACTTGAAGATGAGGGTTACCGGCATTTCTCAAGTATGCTAGAAAGAGAAAACAGTAGTTTGGCTCACATGCGCCATGAACTGTGCTCGAGTGTTGGGGGTTCTTTAAACCACACCATAGGACAATGACTCACTTGTCACAGAATAATCGTATACATAAGGCCTTCACCATGATACTACAATGGCATCATAGAGTAATTCCCTAAATTTCAAAGATGGGCTCCCAAGAACAGGTATGTGTAGTTTTTAAATTTTAATTTAAAAACTTCCCATGTCATCTTTCCTTCCCTCCAATATGCAAGAACCGCATGTATGCAGAAGGCAGGTAGGGAGCAGGTGGCTGGTGGGGCGCAAAGCGGGAAGACAGGCACTTGGCGAGCACCGGCTGGACACGGCGGGCTCCTCCCAGGCTGTAGGGGCCACCGTGCCATCGGAGGGAGGCCATCCTCTGCTCTGGCCTGTTCAGGCCGTAGTAATCGCCTCCAAACCTCACTGGAATTAAGGCTTACGTTTGCTGCCTCTCCTAATCTCTTTGCGGTAACATTTACAAAAGTCTCCCCCATTTGTAGAAGACTGTGTGAAGTTCTGCATTTTAGCATGAAGCTCATTAAATATGAAAACTCAACTGCCATTTTATAAATAACAAACTAGTCTGCGTCAAAGTTAATACATTGACTTATATAAGTCTGAAGCAAGCACTCGATTTCCTAGAGAGATAAGTCTAGCAGCATGCTGCCCGGTGAACTTTAAAATGTGTAAGTTCGGAAAAACGGTCCACATACCCTTTTCCAATAGCGTCTGTCGCAGAGCTTTAGCCAGCAGAACCCTCACATTTGGCACAGGATCAGAGGCCAGGCTTAAAAGGCTGGGGAGCAAGTGTTCAACAAACTGGTCCACGGGGACGCACTCCTCGTTCACCACCGCCTGCCATGACAGACAGCCCCAGCCAGAGAATTGATACGTCCCCAAAGAAGTCAGCAAGCTTCTTTTAAAAACATACCCTTCCACAATTCCCAAGAAGTCATTTCGGGCTCTGCTGGTTGGAGAGTGTGTGTATGTGTGTGTGTCTGAATCTTAAAATCTCAACCACTGAATTTGGGCAGAAACACAGTTAACAATTTCTAATTCCTTACCAAAGACTGGGTTCTAGGTGGTGTAAACTTTGATGAAGAAAATAAAGGCTTCTGAGTCAGACAGGCCTAGCTTCAAACCTAACTTGGTCACTTCCTAGCTTCATCATGGCCTGGAGTACGTGGCTTCACCTTTCCGGGCCTTGGTTTCCCCATCTATATAAGGGGGGAGTGGTGGGGACAGCAGATCATTTTGCAAAGAATCTAGCAAAGCGCCCACCAAAGAAGGTTGAGAGCCCTCCCCTGTTACTCACCAGAACCTGTGTGCAGAGGGCCGGCGCCAGGCCTGTCTAGTGCCCCCCGACCCCAGACCCCAGTATAGACCCGGCCCTCTCTGTGACCCCAACAAACACTGCCTCAGAGAGAAACAGCAGCGTCTGCACCTCGCCGCTTGGCTGACAGAGTCCTACGTTGCACGGTGGGCCACGGCAGGCCACGGTGGGCCACGGCAGCCAGAATGAGCCTAGTTTTAGGGGAGGGAGCTGTGGTCCAGGTACCACCCACAGGGCTCCTGGTTAATGAGCACCAGCAGGGGACTGAGTGGATTCGAAGTCCTGCAGACCTTCCCGCCGCAGGCTGACAAGAGCACTGGGTGTTCACGAAGCGTCTCCCAGGTGCTGGGCACGTACGAGGCCGAGCAGAGGCAGCAGCTCGTCCCCCTCTACAGCATGGGCTCTCTCCCCAGAGGGCACTGACATAACCATCAAGTGACTCCCCCCTTCCTTTTGTCTGTCTTATATCGTGGGTTTTCTAAATCTTTAACAATTCGTGAAAGTGCATACAGACTGATTTTTCCTGAAGAAAATCAGTGGGTGTTTTCTTCCTTTGGTTTCATCATGGATTTTCTAAATCTCAGATCAAGAATTAAAAAACAAAAGCAAAGATATCTCATTTGCCCTTTCTGCACAGGATGACTGGATTGGCTTCTTCCTTACAGAAGTCTGCGGTGTGAGGCCTGTGGTCTGTGAATTTGGCACTTCACTCCACCACCTACAGGTGGCCCTTTTCAGAGCAGACCTTCAAAGTGCCCTGTGATGCCCCACCAGCCCAACAGGGGGCCCTGGTGAGTCCTTTGGTGGGGGAACTGGGCATGAGGTCAGCCAGAGTCCTGTAACAGCTTTACTGTAATACTGACAAAGCTGGGTGACAGGTTCACAGAGAGAGTCCATACTATTCCCTCCACCTCTGTACATGCCTGAAAATGTGCACGGGAAAAAGTTAAAACGCCTGAAAATGTGCCTGGGAAAAAGTTAAAACTTTTTAAATAACATGTTAGCAGAAAAATTAAAAAATCACAGCTTTACACTTCCTGTGCGTTCTTGATCAAGTTACTTAACCTCTCTGGGCTTCAAATGCTTCACCTTAAACACCTGATCATGGGTGTGACATGCTTGATCCACAGCCTATCTTACCACTGAGGGTCAGATGTATGTAGTGAGCTACCTGGCATACAGGGCATCTAAGGGATGGTGGCAGCCATCAGCCCCAGCCAAATCTAACCTGCCCCATTTCAAGGACACTAAGTGGACAGAGTGACTGGAGTTGCTGGACAGGCTGACATGAACTTCACTTCAAAGGGAGTCAGTCGTCTCTGCCCTACTGCTCTATTCCACCTTCCCTCCCAGGCAGCTGGCTGAGGGCAGGTGCAGGAACGACCATGGCCCTGGACCAGGCATGGCAGAGGCGGGACTCCGGGCCTCAGCCTCACCCCACCAGATGGAAGGTGCCGGGAGAGCAGGAGCTTATTCATCCTCGGTCTGCAGCTTCTAGAACATGCCTGGCACAAAGGAGGCATTCAGTCAACATCTATAGGATGAATGCACAGATGGGTTGGGTAACCCTGGGCCAATCGTTCTGCCTGATGGGGCTGAGCACAATCTCTGGTGAGATAAAAGGGTTCGGTCCAGTGATCCCCAAATTCCCAGCTGGTATTTCAGAGCTGGGATTCTGTGTCTGGTGCATCTGGTATCCATCCACAGCAACGTAAACCCAGGGGGGATTCCCCCCAGGCCATGCTAACCTGACAAATGAAAGCGAAAGCTTGCCTTCCAACCCACTTAGTGCAGTGCCGGAACCTGACGATCAGCTCACTGATGAAACTTAACCCCAGTGCGTTCTCGCTGTGGGAGGAAAACTTCTGCAGAATAGCCACAACCTGTGGGAAATATCAGAGGAGCACATTTAAAATGCTGCCATCCATTTGAATCATGAATCCTACTCAACACGGAAACCAGACATGTTTATGCACATTTAAAAGGAATTTATAAGCAAGGGAGAGAGTTAATTTTTGTCACGTCATCATTAGAACACAGAGGAGAAAAGATGTTCAAACATACGGCAATACAGAGACACACACTCACCCATGTGAAACCTTTCTTAAAAATGAAATTTAAAAAGGGCCTGGCCATTAGAAAGATGCATTCTTAATCTTAAGATTCCAAATTTTAGGGGTGCCTGGGTGGCTCAGTTGGTTAAGCGACTGCCTTCAGCTCAGGTCATGATCCCGGAGATCTGGGATCGAGCCCCAAATCAGGCTCCCTGCTCGGCGGGAAGCCTGCTTCTCCCGCTCTCACTCCCCCTGCTTGTGTTCCCTCTCTGGCTGTGTTTCTCTCTGTCAAATAAATAAATAAAATCTTTAAAAAAAAAAAAAGATTCCAAATTTTAGAAAATGGCCCCATGCATAATAACTAAGTCATTACCTTTTAGAACATGTCATTTTTATAAAATTGTAACAGCATCAGAGTACCTTAGTAAATCAATATTTTCAAGTGTGACCCCCCCCCCCAGTATTCAACGGGTATGAGCCCACATAAAGCAGGACCAGCTCTTCCACGTTGGAGCTGTTGCTCACTAACTGCTTTTCTACAAAACCATGCTGTCAAGTAAGCTGATTCTGGGTTTAAAAGGAATACTAAGCCGTGGTTTGAAGGGTTTCTCATGTCAAACGATCTATCTATAATTGCTATCACTGAAGCATATAGCTTAAGAAAAAAAAAAAACGATGTTATATCTTGATAAAAGTATAATACAGTTTCCTAATTTCAAAATGTAAAAGCTAGTTTCCTGGGTATCCTGAAAAATCAAGGGCAGAAAATAAAGGAGTTAAAATGGAAGGAACATAAATATTCCTATTTCTAAAAATCACAAACAAAAAAATCATGATTCCTTACTAGTTTGAAGGAGATCCACCGAACTTCAGAAACTTTATCTGCACACAACTTTAAGGCAATATGCATTAAGTAATCATAAACATCATTGGGATTATAGAGTTCCAAAATGAGTATCAGCTGTCTGAAATTAAAAAAGAAAAGAAAGAAAGAAAGAAAGAAAGAAAGAAAGAAAGAAAGAAAGAAAGAAAGAAAGGAAGGAAGGAAGGAAGGAAGGAAGGAAAGAAAGAGAAAAAAAATTATTTGGGAGAAAAAAACCTTACTAATTTCTCTTTACTCTCATTTCATCTTACAGATAAAAATAGCCAGGCTGGGAGATTAACGCAAGTGAAGACCCAGCAAGGCTTTCTTTCCATCAGGGAAATGCCAAAAGCAGAAAGCTGAGTGAAATACCACGCAAAGAAAACTGGAAAAAAAAAAATCTTCATTCTTCATCTCACGCACTCAAATCAAAAAGGAAATAAATTACACTTTGTAAAACAGAGGCTGAGGAATTTGTGAGTAGGGATAATATTTCACTCCGAGGTTATCGGTTCGAAAGCACATAAAACTTTGCAGATCAGATAAGGTAAAAATAGGCAGGCCGCTGAAGTTCCCAGCAAAGACACAGGAAAGCTCGGCCGAGCTCGCGCCCCCAGTCCCCGGTCCCCGGCGGCGGCCGGCCCTCGCAAGCCCGCGCTACCACGCGCGCGGTCCGCTTGCAGAGAACCGCGCGCCAGCCCCGCACGCCGAGGGCAAGCGAGCGTGCCGGAGCCGGCGGGAGCCGGCGGGCCGGGAGAACCCGCCGCCACGGCTTCCACCGTTTTCTAAATGGGGATGCAGGGACGGGGAGGAAAATAAATGGCATCACCTCCACGCTGGCAACGAAAGGAAATGAAAAAGAGATTGGAAGGAAGTTACAACCAGAAACCAGGAGTGCCGGTGAATACTTTCATATCAAAAAGCACTGTTTTCAGAAAAATGATACCAATATCATGGGCAGGGGGAGCACAGAATTCATATCAGCGGCTCTGCCTTCAATATCCACGGCCGAGATGGAAGATAGCCAGAGCTCCGATAACGCTGTCGGCGGCTCGAACCCTGCCGGCCCAGCCCCATCCCCATGCCCGTGTCGGTCCCCCGTGCCCGGCCCCCGGGAAGCGGGTCAGCCCGGTCCCGGTTCTCTTGGTCGCGATCCTGGCCCCGGGGAAGCGGGTCAGTCGGGCCCCAGGCCCCAGCGCCGAGCTCCGGTCCGGGCCCGTGGTCCCGGCCCCCAGCCCCAGCCCCAGCCCCCAGCCCCGCGCCCACCCCCGGCCCCCACTCCAGGCCCCGGGGGAGCGGGTCCGTCCGGTCCGAGACGGACCTGGCCGAGTTCCCGCGCACGGCCGCTAGAGGGCGCGATGCTTTCATGGAAAAAGTGGGCCTGTTTTTCTCAGAATTCTAAGCTGGGAACGCGGCATAATGACTAAAACCTCAATCTCTCAAATTAAGCATAATGATTAAAGATCACAGCAAAGAGAAAATCTTTTATTTTGCCCCTGGCATCGGCCAAATCATATCCTGAATAGCTGCAAAAGCTTGATGGATTTCTATAGCACAGACAATGATTTGCGAGATTTCTGGTTGTGGGTAGAAAAATGAAAACTAAGCTGGGGAGATAAAGCCCGGACAAGGGGCAAACTGACACCCGTCCGCCCACCATCGCCACCCAACCGGCTCGGCACTGCGCAGAGCACGGGGCCACCTGGGGAAGGGGACTTATTCAAAGCTTTAGTTCTTTCTGAAGCCGGCCCACCTTTGACATCGCTCTGACCAGCACAAGCCGGGATTCAATAAACCCTTCACACAAAATGAGGTGCAGAGCGTAGCCACCTTGGGGGACGTTTTTATCTAATAATCGTCTGGTCTGGGTGAGACCTTCCCCTGTCTCTCTCTGTTGCGTCATTTTCTTTAGAAGCTGAAGTACATACGCCACACTGTGCCCTGCAGAGAGGGCTGTGCTCAGAATGTTCAGGAAAGCTCTGGCAAAAACTCTTCCGATTAACAGGAAAATACTGAAGAGTGGGTGATTCATCTTTTATTTGGTTTGAATAAATTGCCTTATAGAACAGCAGAACACACTAATTCCACAGTGACTCTGAGCCCTGTCTGCATCTGAAAATGAATGTCTCCCCGGAGACCATGGTATTTGTAACTTAGAGCTTCGGAATTCACTTTATCCCTTAATAAAAACATAATCTCTTTATCCGAAAGAACACTATTACTGCTAGTTTAGAAATCAATTATAAGGTAGGAAAATTAAGAATTATTCCACCTAATTTGCCGTCTCATATCCCCAAACAGGTTTTACTTACTCTGCTAGTTCATATCGAAACCTCCAATTCCTGCTGTTATCGGTCACTACAAATTCTTGAAGCTGATAAAGATATTCTCTCCTCTTGTCTTCATGAAGCAACTATTTTTTAAAAATGTATACAAAAATAAAAATAGAGAATCCCTCAAAATGACCCCCAATATACTGTTCGATCACACTTGAAGTTACACACTTGTCCCTGGCAGAACTGGGCATTCCCCTAAATGCTTTCGATTCCGTCCCTCACCCCGGGTGGCTGTGAATTCACGTTGCTGGCAACAGACCTCACACAGACCCCTGAATGCTTCCAACCTTCCCCCGGTTAATGCCTGTGCTTGTGTGTTTCCACAGGCCCCCTAGCTCTTCCTTCTCTCATAATTTCCTGCCTGCAAACAACACGTATGCGTGTGTTCTGAAGACAACGCCGCTGCTGCTTCCCGGGGAGCCGGCTCTGCTCGCCTATGCCAGCACCCCGAGGGAAAAGCTAGCCCAAGCGCAGGGCACCAAGCACCCTACTCCGTCAAGGGCAGCTCATGGTCATGTGGATGCAAGTAATTAGTTTCTCTAGGTCATTTTTAAAGTCTTATTTTTACACTCATCATTCCTTCAGGGAAAAAATTTAAAAGACAAGCAGGGAAGCAGCAATGTCTTGCAGAGAAAGCCCTTCATGCAGAACTGAGACTGGGTTTCGGCTGGACTCTTTCCCTGGGTGACTCCTGGCAAGCCGCATGCCACCCTGGGGGCCTGGGCTCCTTCCTCCTCACAGGGCACACTAGGCTACACATCTACCATCCTCTGCAGAATTAAAGGACTCCAAGGGAAAGAGATTACAAGGGAAGACAAAAAAATATCCATCACTGAAAGAACAAGACTCTGGATGATACACTTCAACCAGAGAAGCCCAGACTAGCTGCTTTCTGTTCTCCACAGACACTTGCCACAGCCCAGGCTTTAAGAATTGTTTTGAAGAGGGAAGGTTTTTCATTTTTTAATCCTTCTTCCTACCTTTAGAAAATCATACAGGTGTTTAAGAATTCCTATCCGTACTTCATCCAGGTCCTTTAAAAATCCATTGAAGACGGGTACCAGGTCAGCAGCCGTGAGCTGGTCCCCAAGAATCACAGCGAGCTCGTGGATGGAGAAGGCCAGGGTCCGACGCACCTTCCACTGACGGTGCATAGAAGGACAGAGAGACCACAGAAAGCAAGCACAAGGCCATGTTACCAAGAGCATAAGTGGCATTTCTCGAATAAACCTGACACTGCCGGGCACTGGACGCCGTGGGCTTCATCTCATCGGAAGCCTGTCGATATGCCAAGGGCACCCGCAGCAAATACGGGTAGGCCAGTGAGCCGTGCCACGTTCCCCTTTCCTTCCCAGCAGATGGCCCACCCCATCTCCGCGGGTGCCTCTGAAAGGGCTCCTTTTACCTGCACGTCGGAAGCCAGCGCTTCGTACGTGTCTCTCAGGCAGTGCCAATTCTGCCTGCCCAGGGTGAGTGCCACCCCGGGGAGGCTGTAGGCGCAGTGTCTGGCTATGTCAACATCGACAGTCTGGGCGCGAGCGGGGTCAGTCATGGACACATACTGATCTAGCAGGGGCTGAGGTATTATATCCTGGGAAACAGCAGGGAAAGGAAACCATCATACTTGCAGGAAAGGAGAATGCTCAGGAAGAACAAGGAGTTTGGGATTTGGGGATGAAAAGAGCAAAGCGGAGACGCCAAGGGAAGATGAGGCTTTCCGAAAAGCTCGGAGCTCTGGACTGGTGGCCTTCTTGGTCTGGACGTGCGATTTCCAACCTGGACCGAACAATGCTGAAGCAAGGCCCACGTTCATCCTTTCTCAATTCATCCGACATTTGATAGCTCAGAGAACAGTCTGGACACCAAAGTTTGGTTAGTTTGATATACACAGCTCTTAAGAATGGAAACAATCTGATCTTCTCTTGTAGCTGCCCAGGACCCAAAGCCCCGGCCCGGGCATGCTGAATGTCACCAGCTTTTTCCAACTGATGGGACAGCACCTTCCTATGACATCACCCACTTACCTTCTCTTCTGTCAGGACAAGGGGATATGATAATTTAAAACATTTAAGAGATCTTACATAGCACAAAAGCCTACCGTAAGATAAACAAAGCCAAACATAGGTCAGTCAAAGAATCTGTCAAAGATGACCAAAACAAAAACAAAAACAAAAACAAAAACAAAAACAAAAACAACAAAAAAAACAAAACCAAACCAAACCCTGAAATGACTTGTATAAATAGACACTAAATGCTAACGCAGAAATGTCAGGTTTTCTTCTATTTGACTTGCTTTCTTAAAATACGGTTCTAGATTGTTCAAAAGACTTTAGAACTCCTTTAAAATTTGTTTTTTTGTAATAAGTCAGAGAGGAAATATTAGCAACACAAAGAAGAGTGAAGATATCTCATTAATATTGACGAAAGAATAATATCTGGTTCCCACAGCCATTCGTAATTTTAACTCCCAGAAAAGGTGACGTTTTGAGCTGCTTTTCTTTTCAAGGAACAGACCTGTAATTT
Source organism: Spilogale gracilis (assembly GCA_004023965.1). Taxonomy (NCBI): domain Eukaryota; kingdom Metazoa; phylum Chordata; class Mammalia; order Carnivora; family Mephitidae; genus Spilogale; species Spilogale gracilis. Next base: position 125,716 of record PITA01000584.1, read on the forward strand.
AGATTTATTCTCCTCCAGTGGGGCGGGGAGATGCCTCGGCTCCATCTCCAGACGGTCAATGGCTCCGCCGCAGGGTTGGCTGGGCTCCTGCAGAGTTGATTGGACATGTTACCAGCTTATCCCAAACAAGGAGCCGTCCTATTGTTCTCCCCTCAAAGAATCCTCTTGCGGTGCTGGAAATGACCTCTACAGACCAAGACTAGCGCTTCTCTGAGAGTTAGGGGTCTCTCTCCAGGTGTTAAAAAAGACAAGTGCATAGGTACAGAGGACGTGGTCAGTGATTTTAAGGGCCAAGGCAAACAGATATCATGTGTTTTCATCTCAAGACGGCTTGAGGGCCTTACAGAAGCCAGGGAGATATCCGTGAAAAGCCACCACTTGAGTTTGCATGGACCTTCTTTAAGCCCCAAGGTCCTGGGGTGGTTAACCAACTGCCTTTTAAGAGTCACACGATGAAGATACAGACTACCCTAGACGGCAGGGCGAGCAAGCATGTCCAGTATTTCTTGGGAGCTGGAGACATGCAGCAATGTCAGGATGAATGGACAGGAAGGGGAAGACCTGTCTAATTTGGGGGAAGATATGGCAGATAAAGGAGTATATACCTGGATTTTCACATGTACAAACACTTCTAATGTTTGCTGATGAACCCTTACAGTAGGTTAACAATTAAAATGAGTAAGAACACTCAACAGTGACATATTCGTCTCTGATCATTGATTACATTAGCGGAGATGAACCTGACCTTCTCTTCCACCCGTCACATGGGTTGCCACGTGCACTTGAAATGTCATACTGTCTACCAGCTTAATGGATCCTGACAAATCAGCTCAATATATGATCCAGGAAAGTCGATTAATACACCGATAGATGCTTCGTTTGCTCTGAGGCACGCTACCACAGCCTTCAATTCCCAAGATTTTCACTGAAATATACTGCTTATTTTAATAGAGGACAGGATAAAACAGGTATATTTTGGCATGATAACCTAAGACCTCAATTCTTCCAAGTTCATAAATTCATATGTATTAATGTGCAATAAATCACTGTTGTTCTTTTGGGAGTTCATCTGATTCCAGAGCCTTCCGGTGCAGCTGGCACATCCAGCACTTACTCCGGGTGCCACGGTGAGCATGAGGTACACTACCGCAAGTCAGTGCAACCTCAAAAGGCATTGTGAGGTCATCCCCTGTGAAAGCCACCGGGCAGTCAAAAGACACCAGTGAGAAGCAACAGCCCTGCCTCCTCACAGGGCATCTCGAAACTCAAGTGGCATGCTAAGAAGACAGGGTAGAAAAGCAGTGAGCAGGGTCATCATCAATGAGCCAAGTTACCCAGCCACCCGGCCTCAGCTGCTCTTCTGTCATCTCTGCAGAACAACACCATCCTCATCATTTAAACTCTGGGAGTTTTCTGGCCCCTTTTCCTTCTTTTGCGACTGGAGGCATTCTGACTGATCCCAGTGGAATCTAAGAGTCAAGCTGCAAATTCAAGAGCCCTGACATCTCACAACATAAACTAAAGGTCTGTTTGCATGAGCCCTTCAAAATCCTTCAGGCAACACAGCCAACTCGGAGAAATCTGTTCGTTTCCCTTTCTCTCACTTCTGCAGATGATGAAGAAACCCCAGTCTGATCAGGTCTCCACCACTGCAGACAAGGCCAGGCCTTTCTACCTAACGTGTGATTTCCACATTCCAGGCAACACGGGTAACAACAACCATTTTCTTGCCTATTTCTGAAAACCAACCGGCAAAACAGGCTATCCCCTCATTTCTGACTAATGAAAGACAACCGTCACAACTCCTAAACATTTTATATTCAGGCTTCTAAGTGAGTCTTTTGTTTTGTTTTATTGGCACAGGCCTAGAGGGGAAGGGTGGTGATAAGTTCATTTGGGTGCTAAGATCGAATTACCCACAGCATGGATGGTGGAACAACTGGTACTCTGGCCTTAGAGACCATGGGCTTGGAGAGATGATCCATCATGGCACAGGGAATGAGGAGATGCCAACAGGCCCAGGATTTTATGATCCTGGACCCCACCCTGATTTTAATTCTCTAGTCTCGCCCCGACCTAGGTAGGACCCCAGCTCAGAGTGGTCAGAGCCAGTCACTAGGAGTGAGGAAGGCATCAGAGCCTCCTAGCCCTCACAGGCTGGAAAGCTACAGAGACTGCAAATGCCAGCGAGTGGCGGGCCCCCTCCACTCCCTGGATGCTCTGAGTGATGCTGAGTCCCTGCCTCACGAGGGCGAGCTCCAGGCTGCAGGATAACAGCTGCTGAACTGCTTTTCAAGTCTCTCCTCCAAGGAATGGCAGGCCAGAACCTCTACTGGGGCGCCCACGTGCCCCAAGAGCATCTCTGGAGCAAGGGCCGGAGGTGGTGGTCCACCTGTTGAGGCCTCAGCTCTCGGGGCTGCAGAACCCACCCTGCAGAAGGCCTAAAACCTGTAAAGCAGCAGGGAAATCAGGCACGTATATGGTCAATCCCCACAAAGAACCAAGACCCAACATCTTTAAAGAAGAGGGAAGGTACTCGTTGGTCTCCCCACTCCTGTTTTTGTGGAGGAGAGTCAGGCTTATCAATCACCTGATTGATTGGTTGTCTAGTTATCTAAAACATGACCTTAAGAATAAAATTAAATTTGCCATTTATCATCTCTGCCAGGGTATATTAATAAAGGAAAACGCAGCTTTGAGCTTTGTGATTTCTGTCACATCCTCTGTGGCAGAGGGAGAGGGCAAACACTTACCGTGCTTTGTAATATCCTGGGCTCAGAGGGCTCCTTCTGCGAAGAGGAAGCCGACAGAATTGTGTGACTGTCAGAGGCAGGGCTGGGAGCCGAAACGGACCCCTCGGTCTGGCCTTCTGTCGGCTGGTGCTCATACTCATTCACAGAGTCAAGCTGTGTGGCTCTCAGAGCAGCTGATAAGACCTGGACCTGAGCTGCAGGAAGAGAAGTTTCAAGAATCTGAATAACTATTTGGCTTGTAGGGATTCACTTGAGAAGGTTCTTCACAACAGGCCAGTGTGGACGTGGGCGTGCCACACAGGCATGCACCTTCCACACATCTGTCCTGGCAGCAGGAGGGCTCTGGAGCCCCAGAATGAGCTCTCGGGGAGGTGGTGATATTTACGGCCATTAACTTTAACTATTCTAACTAAACGCTAGCCATGCACAGAGCATCAAATCTGAACTCAAAATGCCTCAATTAGGACAATCAGAGTTCGCCTCCAACATCTTTCACAGAAAGACACCACACTGTTCCCGAAGGCCAGTGTCGGGGAGGTCTACCTCCTCGGTGAGGGGTCCTGCTCCCCCTCCCCCGTGGCTGCCTTTTCCTCACCCGCCCCATACACACACAGAAATCAGTCCATCTCCGTGCACACAGATGAGTACAGACCTCGCTCACCAAGCCCCAAGGACTATTCATTTGTCCACAGCATGACTGCTTGAGACCCTCCTAACAGCAGAGATGACATATTTCACACACCTGTCTGTAAAAACAATCTGATGTCCATCTCCAAACACACACACACACACACACACACACAATAGTTCCTACATCCTATTTTCTACGAGTTAAATAGACCTCAAGACTCATTAAAATGTTTAGAGCTGGTAGCTGGTTTCCCACTCGACCCAGGACAAGATCCCACCTCCCTAGTGCAATCCATCAGGCTCTTCCCGATGGCATGAGTCATGTTTCTAGCCGCAGCCAGTTCACAAATCCCCAACACGCTGTTTATTTCTGAAATTTCTGGGGTCACAGATCCCTCTGAGCTCTGACGAAAGCTACGGAAATGAGGCATGCATGTACACGCACGATCTTACAAATGATTTCAAGGGACTGAAAGAACCCTCTGAAACTTATCCTTCTCCACTTCTCTGTGTGGTGGGTTCCTAGCTGTCGTCTTTTGGGGCCCACATGAAATGCCTCCTGCTCTGCAAGGTCTTCTCCCAGTCATTTCCTCTGGCCCCAGCGGTCCTGTCCCGTGATGGCCCACTCCATCACACTGCCTCCCGTCCCGACCCCCACGGCAGCCTGTGCCCCCTCCACAAGTCCGTGTGGTCCATGACTCCTGCCCCAGCACCCAGCCTGGGCAGGGCCCACACGGAGGTGAGCCCCACTTTGGAAACGCAGCTTCCAAAAACAGACCTTTGTCTATAGCTATTAGAAGTGATATGTTACATGTGCTCATTCCTTCGGCAACCATTGACTTAATTTCCTTTACAAATTTAAAGAGAAAGAATAATCACAGGGCTAACTTGATTTTCACATTTCCTTTCCCGAAAGCTTCACAAATCTTTGCCCGGCAACAGTAGCAAGTGTTGTTTTTCCCAATCTCCCCAACCCAAGGAAGAAGACAAATATAGCACTGTTTAGAGCAAGAAGAGGCGTGATAATGGATATGGATCGCAAGGCCTGGCTCCCATAGCAGACACTCAGTGGGAGCACTAGTCATAACATGAAAAACACCCCAAAGAAGAAGTTGTATTTTCCCTTGCTGTATAAAGACAAAAAACCTTAGTTTGGCGAAGGGCTGAGTTAATAAGCTCCAAAAGGAGCATCATCCTTAGCTGCTCGTAACTAGAAAAAGCAACATCACGTGGGAAATGATGTAAGAGTGTCCAAGGAGCTAATAAAATTTCTAGTGCTACAGATATGCCCCCACATGGCCTGCCGTTCTAGTCCAGTGACCTTCAGCCTCGCAGAGCTGCCCCGCACAGAGGTCCTCAGGGCTCCAGCAGCGCTGAGGTCAACAGACCCTCTCCTGGCCATATGTGCACAGCGGACACCAGGTAAACATGCACGCACACACGCACACACACGCAGAGGCCTGGCCTGTGGACAACCCACAGAGAGCCTGTTTCTTCTTTCATTACTACAGACAACATCTACCTTGAACATCTGGATCATTCATCAGACGCTCCTGCAGACTATCGAGGACTTTCTGAATCTCGCTCCTGGCCACACAGCTGTGGTGCAGAGTGTCAGGTCTGCTGCCGTCCTTCTCCTGGAGCCCGGCCTCACTCAGATGCAGCTCTAGGTCCTTGCTTATGTCAGGGAGAGGAGTTCGCCAATAAAAGAAATTATTGAATACATCCTCACGACTCTCTGGACAGGTAGAGGAGCCTGGTCCGGGGTGACTGTGGACAGGGAGGTCGTCCCCATCAGGAAGCTTCAGGGAGGCACTGGCCTCCGGGGAAAGCCTGGTCAGCTCGGCTCCAGCCAAGGCAGAGTCCTCCACTGAGTCTGCCGTGAGGCCATCAGAGGAGCTAGTGACCCGCAGGAAATCGCTGGTTCCCGTGGGCATGCCTCCCGTGGGCAGGTCTGGCTCCATGTGCACCGGTTTCGCAGAACTAGGGGAAGATCGAGGGGAGTACTTTTAGCACCATGTAATGGACTAGCAGCAAAATGGGAAAACGTTGAGTCCCACACCCACCCAAGCCCGATCCTCCTCTCTACCTGGCCACCCAATCTCCTGTGTCTCCCAGGGCCTAAAGCTCATAAATTCACAAGACCATAAAAGGCCCAATCAGTCCCTCCACGCCCCTGGGAGTATTATGTGCACTAAAAATGCCATGCAGAAGTTCAGCCAATCCCTCCATTTTATTCAAGTGGTGGATGAGCCCTGGTGTCTGCAGGCACGCCCTCAGTGGGCAGATGGCAGGCAGGCACTCCCTGCTCCTCGGTACCTCCACCAGGGGGCAGCGACCGGGACACAGAAGCCACCAAAACCAACAGGGAAGTCCTAAGGAGGAAGGGGCAGCATGCAGGCCAGACACACAGCAGGAGCTCAGTGAATTCCAATGGAGACAGAGGGAAGGAAGCACCAGCGGTGGAAGGGATGTGTCCTCTCTGAGCTGTGCACCACTACTCTCCTGCTCTACTAGGACGTTAGCCTGGGAGAGGCGCTTAGCAACAGCCTTGGACGGTCTGGTTGGTGTGTACCCGCCAACCTCCAAGGAAAGATGAAAAACTCCAAGATCAATCACTAGAACTTGCTAGAAAGGCAGGATAGCATCTGCTAATGGTGGGTCAGGACTGTCACCTGTCTGTGCAGGTAACATCCTATGTTTATGGACATGTAACGTCCCACAGCACAGACAGACATTTTAGGAAGACCTCATATCGTGCCTATGTAAATTATCCAGAGAACTTCATTAATCAAAAAGTAAGAGAAAATTTTCTTTATAGGTTATTTAATCACCACCCTCAATGAATATTTTATCTAAATTTAGGAGACACAGTAGCTTCATTATTCATAACCCAGTAGTCATGTTTCAAAATCATTATTGCAATTACTTTTGCTTCTTTACATAATTAAACCTCTAATATCCCATCTTGCCCAGAAGGTCACTGTTACTAAACTCCAGACAAGATAATTGCTAAAATTTTAGGTGGACGCTTGAGGTGACGCAAGGGCCCTGGTAATTATCCTGCTTGGAGCTCACCAGGCTGAGGGAGTGTTACCACAAGGACCTGCACGGGGCACCCCGGAGGGGAGATCAGAGTCCAGATTCTGAGGTCGGATGCTCAGGGTGCCGTCTTCTCGAATGGAGAGGCCAGCCCTGGAGGGGTTCGCGAAGGTGGAAATGAAGGGGCCCAGGGACTGGAAGGCCGCCTGGCGCACCTGCAAACAGAGAGCACAGCACGGGGAATGTGGCATCGGCCAGGTCCGTCCCCGGGCCCGGGCAGCTGGCCAACCACCAGGCCAGACGATGTCCCCTGGATTATGTGCCAGCAGATTTACTGCTGTCTAAGACGTCCTCCAAATTCCAAATCAACTATTTTCAACAGAAAATGAGGAAAAATTTAGTACCATCATGCAGTTTTTATTCTTCTAGAATTTTAATTGCACATGAAATGAATCCAGACTCCACAGAGCACCTGAGCGGACCATACTGATCGTGACAGGCATGTTGGTGAGACTAACAGCAAAGGGAGCTCTTCACTTAGTTTCCCTTCTCACTTCTGAGCTCTATGATGGCCGGTCACTGCAAATGTGAGGGTACATGCCAACTTCTTCACCAGCACCCACGCTTCGGAGATTTCAAGTGCTCTGATCCCCACGAGGTCTAAGCCAAGCAGGAACCAAAAAGACAAAATACAGTCACAAGTCCAGGGGCCAAGATGAGGCCCGTTGGCCAGCGGTGGCTGGTGGCCAGCACTGCCGAACTGTCCACACTTACCCATCGGCAGGGGTCGCTGATGAGCTTGATGAAAAGGGGTGACAGCTGGGTTCTGCGGACCTCGGGGGACGCACTGTAGGACACCGCCATGAAGCACTCGGCACAGGCTTTTCGCATCCCCCAAACATTATCTGAGCAGAGCTCAAAAAACTTGGGGATCTAGCAAAGGAAATAAAATCATGCTACTCAAACTTGGTTACCCTGAAGAAGGGCAAAATCTTTTTTAATGATGTAATTAAGGCATAGCAATAAATATATAGGAAATGTATGTAGTCTAAAAGGAATCATTTAAGATAAAGAGAAATAATGGTAAGAAGAATAAAGAGACATTTCCTCTACCTCTTAATTCTAGTAAATGACTTGGTTAAAAGGCTAATACTCACATAGCAAGTGCTATGTTGAATTATATAGAGAAAAACTGTGAAATGACCTTGAAATTGAGCCCAACTAGCTCACCCATCCAGGTATTACGATCTTTGACTAGGGTCCTCTAGTGATAGAAGGTGTATTGTTAAAAACCGATAGTAAGGGGCGCCTGAGGGGCCCACTTGTTAAGCATCTGCCTTCGGCTCAGGTCATGATCCTGGAGTCCTGGGATCCAGCCCCACATCTGGCTCCCTGTTTGACAGGAAGCCTGTTTCTCCCTCTCTCAGTCCCCCTGCTTGTGCTCCCTCTCTAGCTGTGTTGCTGTCAAATAAATGAATAAAATCTTAAAAAAAAAAAAAAAAGCTGATAGTAATGCAAATAATTCCTGTTCACAGAAATACAAATTGTGTCTAGTGGAATGCACGTAATTATCACCCTAGATGCAGAACAATTCTGAATCCCCCTTCAAGGTCACTTCAGTGTCCCTTGGTCTGACCACACACGTGTGGTACTTTGAGTTCTCCAGTAAGCCAGGTGTTGGACCTTACTGTTTCCCCCGTGAATAAATAACTTAAATAAAATCTTTGACATGTTCTCTTTCTATCTGTATGAAGATCATAATCATATTGTCTTTTAAAATTTATCCTTTAATGGGGCGCCCAGGTGGCTCAGTCAGTTAAGTATCCGTGGCTCAGGTCATGATCTCAGGGTTGTGAGATCAATTCCCGCGTCAGGCTCTGCACTGGATGTGGAGCCTGCTTAAGATTCTCTCTCTGGGGCGCCTGGGTGGCTCAGTTGGTTAAGCGACTGCCTTCGGTTCAGGTCATGATCCCGGAGGCCTGGGATCGAGTCCCCTGTGTTTCTCTCTGTCAAATAAATAAAATCTTTAAAAAAAAAAAAAATTCTCTCTCTCTCCCTCAGCCCCTTCCCAGCCCCCCACCCGCTCCTGTGCTTTCTCTCTCTAAAAAAAAAATAAATAAAATAAAATTTATCCTTTAAAAATGAGGCTCTGTTTTTTATATCCCAATATAAAATAATCAGCCAAAATGCTCCACAAATGGGAATATGTGGTCACAGAAATGTCTGCCCAGAGGAAGGTTAGCATGTTGGTCACTGCTGTTCTGCATTCAGCTACATTAAGGAGAAGACAACATGTGCTACACTGTACACTCAGAACAGCAGCCCGCTAAAAATTATTTTGGGATCAGAACTATGTTGACATGGCTTGCACTTGAAATAAAATGAGCTTCTGAACTTAAATTTAAAAATCAATTTCAAGAGTATACTTTTCTGAGGTTAAATTCTAACCATACAGGTTAGATATCCTGTCCAATAAAAATCCTGTCCAATAAAAGTCCAATAAAAATACAGGTTAGATATCCTGTCAAATAAAAGTGGCAAGCACTTAGTTAGCATAATTCTGCGTAGGCACCAGGGAAACAGAGATGAACATGATAGGGTGAAGATCCCGCATCAGCAAAACTATAATGAGGTGTGATAAGAGACACGCACGTACTCTGAGCAAAATGTTATGGGGATGCTGAAAAGGAAGAAATTAATTCTCTCTGGCACAGTGGGCAGGTGAGTCTACACAAGGGCAGGACTTGGCAGAGGCACATGCACATTCGAGCTGGGCTTGAAGTGTGAGTTGGGGCCCACCAGGTGGGGAAGACAGTGGAAAGAGAGGGGCAGTAATGAGCAGAGGTGTGGAAGGGGGGAAAGCACAAAGCCTCAAGGGAGCTGACAAGCCACCCGCTGGCTACTGAAGTGCTTCTCTGACCTGCTGTGCATCAGAATCACGAGAGGATTTCTCAGAAATGCAGACCCCTGGGTTTTACCTGCCTCCCCACCTCCCTGCCCCTCCCATGAGTCAGAGGCGTGGCCAAAGGTGAGACCTGTCCAGGCCAGGACAGTGTTAAGACCTTAGGATGGTAGCTGGAGGTGAGGCAGGAAAGGTACTGATGAGGGGACCCAGGAGGCCAAGAAGAGTCTGGATTTTAACCTGTAACCTAGAAAAACCCCACCGGTCTTGATGCCCAGGAATGAGATGGTAAAATGGTGTTCTAGAAAAAGCAGTGGAAAAGAAAGAGAGTGGCTTAGACAGTGCAAAGAAACCAGGTACGAAGACCAGTGAGGAGGTGACAGCAACGCCCACGGGAGAGTGGGCTGGGGTGATGTCCGTGCCGTTCCATGGGCCAGCTGCCTAATGCTTATGAAAAGCTTTGGCTTCGGAACTGATGAATGCAAAATTGAGCTGTCATTCCAAAGTAACAGATTCATAAGCACAGAACTTCACAACCGCTTATAAAAGTGCCCTAAGATATGCACTATAGCAATTACGAGTGGCAAAAGTTCACATACCAAAAGCTTCTCAGTGGCTTCTTGTCCAACGGCACGACAAATGTCACCAAAATTTGTAGCACACACCTTAAAAAGGCAAGAGGCATTCCAGTTATTCTCTGCTTCCTTTTTGTCTTACCAAATTGTGATAGCTAACAGGAAGCTTCAGGGGCAACGACCCCTTTCATCAGGTGGCCAGCAAGCACCTACCAAGCCCGCCATCCACACGGCCCAGCCTAGTGCCTCTGGTGCACTGAAAACAAAGATTTACAACACAGGACCAAATCCCAGTCCTTTCTGGCTCCTCATTGATCTCAGCACATAATGTATTTGGTTAGCGATAAAGCGAAAGAGACCCTTAATATTCTCTGCATGGTAAATGAGACCTGTCTTCCTGCTGGAGCATCACGAGGAAAGACCAGAGGGAAGACAGCCAGTCACACAGCAAGGAGGAGGAGGCCAAGGAGGCTGTTGAGGGAGGTGTGGCAAGGGTCCTCAAAAGTAAGAACCTGGTAACCAAGTGAACAAGCAACTAAAAGGGAAGGGGAGGGCAGGGGTTGGCGCTGGAAAGTACAGCCGAGGTTAAGAGGGTTCTGGAGGCCAGCAGGCTGGATAATGAAGGACCATGCATGGTAGGGCACCGGCACCTAATTGCAACCAGCAAGGTCCCGGAGCTGGTCCTCCCGTGTCTAAAAGCAATGGGCTTCCTCTCACAGGATCTCGTTTCTAGGTCCCTACGTGCACCCTACTTTCAGTAAAAATGGGCAACGCTGCTCACACGTTTTCCTCACACAGGTCACAGGGGCCACGTTTCTCTTCCAGCCTGCATCTACTGAAGAAGTCAGGACACTTCCAAGGAATCAATTTTGAATTTTCTAACTTTCGGAATTTTTCAAGTTTTGAAACTATATGTCCCAACCTTCCGAACTTGAAAGAACTTCCCATCACTACACAATTCGCAGAATCGAGGGAGGAGCAGGCGTTCAACTGTGCTCTTGCTCAGCACGGAAACCAGTTTGCAGATTATCTACAGATAAGAGAAAAGTTAGAGTCACTTGAAATATCAAAGCACGTGTATTGCCCTAAACACTAATTAAATTCCAAAAGCTGATATTCAAAATATTGCCAAAACACTCAGGAAGTAAACACAGACAACACCTTCTTTTGAGTTTTGTCAAGTGATACGATCAATAGAAGGCCAAATATTCCTCAAAGTTTACTCAGGTAAGGGTCTATCTAAGGCTCAAGAGTTGCCACTTGCCAGGTGCCCAGCGTATCGGTCTGAAACATCAATGAACACTTTGTATGTGCCATCTCAGTTTACTTTCCCCAAACGCTATGACCTGGGTATGATTTATCCTCACTTTTGCAGATAAGGACGCTAACACTCCAAAAGGTTAAGTGATATGACCAAAACCCGGCAGGGGTGAGGTGGGATGCATAATGACAGCTGGTCAGAGAGTAAAAATGACTGGTAGGCAAGCCAGCAACTATACTCCTGGGTATTTATCCCCAAAATACAAAAATGCTAATTCAAATGCATGCACCCCTATGTTTATTGCAGTATTATTTACAGCAGCCATGGTATGGAAGCAGCCCAAGTGTCCATAGGTAAATGACTGTATACAGAAGATATGGTAGATATATAAAGGATGGAATATTACTCAGCCATCAGAAACAATGAAATCTTGCCATCTGCAATGACGTGGATAGAGCTAGAGAGTATAATGCTAGGTGAAATAAATCAGTTAGAAAAAAGACAAATACCATATGATTTCACTCTTTTATGAAATTTAAGAAACAAATGAGAAAAGGAAAAAAAAGAGAGAGACAGAGAGAGGCAAAACCACAAAACAGACTCTTAACTATAGAAAAAAAACTGATGGTAACCAGAGGGGAGGTGGATGGGGGGACGGGAAATAGGTAATGGGGATGAAGGAGTGCACTTGTCACGATGAACACTGGGCGTTGTATGGAAATGTTGAATCACGGGGTTGTATACCTGAAACTAACATTACAATGTATGTTAACTATACTCCAATTTAAATAAAATAAGTAAAATAAGAAGAGAATGACTGGTAGGCACTGGAGAGTGACCAAGTGCTGGTGGAAACTAACGGAAAGCAGATCCTTGAAAGAAGGAGCCATGCTGGGTAAAATGTACATTGCTCCTGCTTTTCTGCCCAAGAGCATGCCCTGTTCTGCAAGGCTATGCGGGGTAGCTAGACCCCAAGCAAAAGTTTCAGCTTTACTGGCTTGAAAAATCAGAGAACAAAGACTGAGGTTACCAAAGCAGCCAAAATGTGAGGGCAGAAATGCTGGGAAGGAAGGAAGGAGGGAACTAAAAAAGGGAGAGCCCCCAAATCTGTGATTAAATACTACTCTAATCCTTGGCTGAACTCAGAGCCATACATACAGAGGAGATGGTGAGGTTCACAGGAAAAAGCCAATTGCTTGAAGGCAGAAGAAACTGAGTGGTTTTAGCTGCTATCACAGAAGAAAGAGAATGTGAACTCTTTGCTGTTCTGGAACAAAGTCAACACTCTTCAGAAGAAAATAACAGAATCCAGAGTTTCTACAGTGTTTCATCAGGAAGCCCATAAGAGGCGATAAAAAATTCATAGGCACTACACTTAATATGATGAAAACTGAGTAACATTATAGAATTGCTGAACCATGACATTGTTCACCTGAAACTAATATAACCCTGTGTGTTAATTACAGTGGAATTAACATTAAAAACTTAATATTGAAAAAAACAGGTATCTAGGAAAAAATCCATAGACATGAGAGGAAATAGGAAAATGTGACCCACAGTCAAGAAAAATATGTCAGTAGAAACAAACTCACAGAAATCCAGATGTTAGCACCAGCAGATTTTAAAAAGGCTTTAAAGCAGCTATTATAAATACACTCAAAGACTAAAAGGAAATAGTCATATTGAATGAACAGATAGGAAATCTCATCAAAGAAATGGAAACTATAAAAAAGAATCAACCACGCCTGTTGATAATAACACAGTAACTTGAGCCAATGTATCCTGTGGCATAACAATTACAGAACTTTGATAAAAAATTAAAACTACCATTTGAGAGCACTGGAGAGCAACCAAAGGGCAGAAGCTAGAGGGGAGGTTATCCTTCAAAGATGAACTACAATGAGAAAGATCTGGAAGACAGGTCCAAAATTTGTGTATTCAATTTGCTGAGCTCTCTGGCTGAGTGGTAAGTTATATACGCATTGGGAAGATCCCAGGGCACCCAGCAAAGGAGGAGTGGCCAGAAACAAAGTCAACTGAGCATGGATTGCAGCAGCAGCTCACCACCAAGGAGAGAGCACGGAGGCCGAACCCAGACAAGACACATGCCTGCTACATCAAATATCACTTTAGAGTACTTTATAAAATGAAATACACATCTACTACCCAAAAGAAAAAAAATCACTTTAGAGAAATAAAAGAGAATCCTGAGTCTCTGTAGTGTATCACTTATAACGTCTGGTGTCCAGTTAAAAATACCTACCTAGGGTGCCTGGGTGGCTCAGTGGGTTAAAGCCTCTGCCTTCCACTCAGGTCCTGGGATCGAGGCCCGCATTGGGCTCTCTGCTCGGCAGGGAGCCTGCTTCCTCCTCTCTCTCTGCCTGCCTCTCTGCCTATTTGTGATCTCTCTCTCTGTCAAATACATAAATAAAAAAAAAAAATCTTAAAAAAAAATACCTACCTATGTGATAACAAGAAAAGGTGACCCATGATCAAGAAAAAAAACAGTCGATGAAAATTAATACCAAAATGATCCAGATGTCGCAACTGTTAGACAAGGACTTTTAAAAAGCTACTATAAATATAGCAAGGATTAAGAGGAAGATATAAGCATAAAGAACATATAAAGAATCTCTATATCACAGAGATACAAAACTATAAAAGAGGTCAGAGTGGAAATTCTAGAGCTGAAAGATACAATAAGTGAAATTAAAAACCCAATGGGTAGACCTACCAGCAGGTCGGAGATGACAAGAGTCACTGCACTTAAAGACAGATAAATAAAAATGATCAAATCTGTACATCAGAGAGAAAAAAATGACTAAAACAATAAAAAGAACCTCCAAGACCTGTGGGGCAACAGAAGCACCCCAACTTTGTGTAATCTGAGTCCCAGTCTGAAAGGAGAAAGAGAAGGGTGCAGAAGAAGTGTTCCTCTCAGAGGAACACTAGCCCAAAACTTCCCAAATCAGGTGAAGAGCATCAACACACAAATCCAAAGAGTTTACTAAACGCAAAGCAGGATAAGCATTCACTCTACAAAGATGAAGAGAAAAATCTTAAGATCAATCAGATAAAAAAAAGAATGCTATAAATATAGTACAGTATGAATGGCAGCCGACTTCTCTGGAAGATGGCAGGATAAGATTTTAAAGCAATGCCAGAAAAAATAAAAACAAACCAATCAACCCACAAGTCAATATCCAGTAAAACTATCAGCCAAAGGGGAAGGCAAAATAAAGGCATTTTTGAATCAAAACAGAAATCTCATCCTCGGCCAAATATCAACACAGCCTTAAGTTCTTTAGGCTGAAAGTATGACACCAGATGGAAACTCAGATCCAAGAAAGAAAGGCAGAGTATCAAAAATGGTAAAAATGTGAGTATAAAAGGCTATTTTTTTCTCTGTTCTTAATTTCTTCAAAAGATATAACTGTCTAAATCAAAACTTATAATATTGTATCACCAGGCTCATAGTGGACATAGCTGTCATAATGGGTATGAAAACAATAGCACAGAGGAGGAGAGGGAGTGAGTGGGACAACACTGTTACAGGATGCTATGGTTTTTGAAAATCCTCACAGAGGAATTAAAATATAGGTACTATAAATACTTGACTAGTCCAAAAGAAGGCAGGAAAGAATAGAGGAACAAAAACAGAGGAGACAAATGGAAAAAAAAATACCAAAATGGTAGAATTAGGCCCAAATACAATCAATAATTATATTAAACATAAACAAACTGAAGACTCCAATCAAAAAGCAAAAGCTGTCAAACTGGATATAAAAGCAAGGCCCACCTCCATGCTAATGAAAGCAGGAACACTTTAAACATAAAAATATTTGCAGATTAATATCAGAGATAATACCTTAATAAAAGGGTCACTATAGCACAAAGATATAAACATAAAAGCTTACATGCTTAAAAGGGAAAAGACAGACTTTAAAAGTTTTCCTCCTTAATAAGCTAGAAAAATATAAGCCCACTGAATTGAAGTAAATAGACGGAAGGAAATAATAAACAGTAGATATCAATGAAAAAGAAAATAATAATGAAATCAACAAAACCAAAAAAAGAAAGTAGCAATAAAATTGATAACACCCTAGCAAGACTGATCAAGAAAAAAAAGGGGGGGGGGGAGAAAACACAAAATACTAACATCATAAATGAAAGGGGAAAATACTATAGATCTTACGGGCATGAAAGGGATAAAGAAATATTTTTTTAAAAGAGCTTATGTATTTATTTGAGAGAGAGAGAGCATGAGCACGAGCAGGGGTGGGGAGGGCCAAAGAGGGATTTTGCCACTGTGCAGGGAGCCAGATGCGGGGCTCGATTCCAAGATCCCAGGATCATAACCTGAGCCAAAGGCAGACACTTAACTGACTGAGCCATCCAGCACCCCAAAAGGGATAAGGAAATATTATAAGGAACATTAGTCTAATATATTTAGCAACTTAGATGAAATTAATAAATTCCTTGGGGGTGCCTCGGTGGTTCAGGTGGTTAAGTGTCTGCCTTCGGCTCAGGTCCTAATCCCAGGGTCCTGGGATCGAGCCCCACTGAGCCTGCTTCTCCTTCTCCCTCTGCCTGCTGCTCTGACTGCTTGTGCTCTCTCTCCATCTCTCTATCAAATAAATAAAATCTTAAAAAAAGAAATGCACAAATTCCTTAAAATGAACAACTTAACCCAATGACATGAAAAATCTGAATATTCCCATATCTAAATTGGATTTGCTATCAAAAACCATCTCATAAAGAAAACCCTAGGACCAGAGGTTTTATTGGTGAATTCTAACCAATACTTAAGGGGAAAACAACACCAATTTTGAACAAAATCTTTCAGAAAACAGAAGAGCAGGGCGCCTGGGCGGTTCAGTGGGTTAAAGCCTCTGCTTTCAGCTCAGGTCATGATCTCAGGGTCCTGGGATTGAGGCCCACGTGGGGCTCTCTGCTAGGCAGGGAGCCTGCTTCCTCCTCTCTCTGTCTTCCTCTCTGCCTAATTGTGATCTCTCTGTCAAATAAATAAAATCTTTTTTTTTTTAAGATTTTATTTATTTGACAGAGAGAAACACAGCCAGAGAGGGAACACAAGCAGAGGGAGTGACGGAGGGAGAAGCAGGCTTCCTGCCGAGCAGGGGGCCCGATGTGGGATTCGATCCCGGGTCTCCGGGATCATGACCTGAGCCAAAGGCAGTCGCTTAACCAACTGAGCCACCCAGGCACCCCAAATAAATAAAATCTTTTTTAAAAAAAAATAAAAAAGAAGAGCAGGGAATATTCCCCAATTCATTTTTTTGAGGCCCAAATAACCCAGATTCTAAAATCTGACAAAAATGTAATAGGAAAAGCAAATTGCCTACAACAGTCCTCCTGAATACAGATATGAAAATCAACAAAAAAAATGCAAGCAAATAATGGCGGAGGGAGCACTCTTCGTGGGGAAAGATCAACTCGAACAATCAATGGACACCATGCTAATAGGGGGCAGTCTGATGAAAAGCACACTCAAAGTCTCAAAGTGTCTTCCCTTCTTATGTCTAGAGGGGAAAGTAGTACATAAAAACTGGGTAGACACCACCTTTATCTCCTAAGCCACCAGTTAACAACGGCCAAAGTCAGAACACACTGAAGTCTTGGGCCTCCCGCCGTGACACGTGAGAACACGTTTCTTCACCTTTCTTGTCAGAGACGCACAGTCTGAATCTAATCATGAAGAAACATCAGACAAACCCAAACCGGGAGACATCCTACCCAAGAACTGGCCTGTGCTTTTCCAACATGTTAACATTACAAAATTCAAAGGCTCAGGATCTGTTCCAGATAAAAGGGAGACCAAAGTGTTCTGACAATTCTGGGCATTGTGTGATCCTGGCCCAGATCACGGACAGATGACAACATCTGCACATGAACTGTGGATGAGATATTAGCATTGTATCAAAGTTAGATTTCCTGATTTTGATCAATGTGCTATGGTTGTTTAAGAGAGTGTTTCCTTGTTTTTAGGAAATACACACTGAAAAACATGGGACTAAAAGAGCATAATGCCTCCAATTTCCTCTCAAATGGCTCAGAAAAATACATATACATACATATGTGTATCTGTATGTTTGTGTGTGTGTGTGTACACACACATGTGTGTAAGGAGAGGAGCTGTGATAAACTACAGGAGAAGCTGAATAGAGGGGATATGAGAGTTCAAGAGTTCATTCCTGAAAATTTCCTACAAGCTTAAAATTAAAACAAAATGAAAAATCACCCCCCCAAATTTTTAAAGAACACTCCCACTCCTCCCTCCACCATAAAAAGAAAAAAAGATGGAAAGAGGAAGGCGGGGAAGACTTCCCGTCTCTGCGGTCTGCTCTTCCCACCACACACGTGGCCTTAGCAGGAAAAGGTCCTGGGTTAGCAGCTCACCCACAACTCTCCTTGCAATCGGCACACAGCCAACAAGAGGGAAAAGCATACTGGCTGGCGGGGGGGCGGGGAGGGCAAGAGGAGGGGAAATTATCCCCACAACACGAAAAGGCTCGCGTCTTCCGAGCTCAGAGGACACATTTCTTAACCCGATGCAACATGGAGTTGTACAGAGTGGCGGCCACAGTGAGTGAGCACGCAGAGCTCCTGTATCCAGGGTAACAGACCACTGAAGAGAGCCCAGGACCTCCATCTACCCCTGGCCATCTACCACACCCCCACGACCTCATTACTACCCGCATAAAGCAAATCCAGAATCATTAAAAGCCAGCCAGCACACCAAGTGACAAGAAATCATAGTCCACGGCCCTGGGAACTACTTGCATGGAATGACGATCTTCGCCTAGTTGCTTGGAGCCAACTATTCTTTACAATACATAACCACAACATTCTTTTTAAATAAATGCGCAAATAAAAATGAGCTCAAAAATAGGAATGACGACAAAAAATGAGGAAGCCTTAATGTGAAAACGTGTTGAGGGAGAAAAATAGGCTTCTGACAATTAGTTATAATCTCAGAATGCTAATGGCCTTCCCGCAAGCAAGAGGAATTATAATTGGTCTCTGGTGGCCTGTTTACGCCGTCTAGATATAATTACAGGATGCAGCGCTTCCAGTTTTTACCAATTCATTCATTCAACAACTAACATTTATTTAGTACTGACTCTGGGCCTGGCATTGTGCTGGGTGCCGATAGCGGAAAGACACCTGCATTTAGAAGCTCACACTTTTGAAGGAAAAATAAACAAGTCAAGTGCACAATTCAATTGCTAAATGACAGAAGACAGATATGAAGCAAGTCTTCTGAATGCACGAAGGAAGAAGGAGTCACGGACGTTGTCTGCCATCTACAGAAAGACGGCACAAACCAAAACACACATCTGTGAGAAAGCAGGATGTAAGAAACCCGCCTGTAATTTACACTGCATAACTCAATCTAAAAATGCCCAGGCCACGTCTACTTGGCTACCTTTGATTTCCCTAATCGAGTATGCACTAGGGTTGCAGGCACCAGAATCAAATGATTCTAACCCCCGGCAAGAATGAAAAGGCGCGAGCACAGACACACATTTTGCCTATGAAGGCATGCAAGCTCCTCTGCGTGAAAAGCAATTCCTATGGAACCGTACTGTTTGGG
Source organism: Spilogale gracilis (assembly GCA_004023965.1). Classification (NCBI taxonomy): domain Eukaryota; kingdom Metazoa; phylum Chordata; class Mammalia; order Carnivora; family Mephitidae; genus Spilogale; species Spilogale gracilis. The sequence continues at coordinate 144,494 of PITA01000584.1, forward strand.
GAGGGGGCGTGTTCACGGAAGGTCGGCCGGCTGTAGCAACATTCACACCATGTGGCTGTTAAGAGAGCCCAAATAAACGACACGCCTGGCTTCTCTCCTCACCCATCACCCGCCTTGCAGGCACATGGGAATGGCCACAGTGTTTGGAGGTCACTCACAGACCAGCTGGGAACCCTGCCCTCCTTGGGGAGCTCTCCTAACCACACGTGGGCTGCTTCTCCTTGAGGAATGAAAGCCACTCTCTAGCCATCCTGCCATTTTCTAGCTAATGAGAACAGAGCCCTCTGGGCTCCTAAACCCTGGCTGCCCAAGGAGTGAGACCCATCTGGGACCCCTCCCCCTTGGTCCCAGGGCTCCAAGAAAGGAACACAGGACAGCTTCTGAATCTGACCAAAGCATGCGGGAGCCTGACAAGGCACCCCAAATCCTGCTTTTACCAGGGATCTGTGGGGAGAGAAGTGGAGCTCCTCCA
>PITA01000584.1:145065-260306 GCA_004023965.1 Spilogale gracilis
AGGAGGAGGAGGAGGAGGAGGAAGAGGAGAAAAAAAAAGAATATTGCTGGCAAGAATGGAGTGGTTGAAAACAAAACAAAAGAAAAATCATGCAAAAACTCCTTGGGCATTATTTTTCATACTATTATCAGTCTTGAGGGATAAGATATTTGGTTGTCGGTCATAACCTTGGAAACTTGCCTAACCAACTTTCCAACAAAAAAGAAGATCTAGCTGGCAAAGTTCACTGCTCAACTGCCAAATTTTCCAACTAAATGATATCATCCAGGTTCATTTTGCAAAATAAATTTAATTTCTTACAGGGAAACTTGAAATTTATAAAAGAACCCTGGAGAATTTGAATTTTAATAATCAATTATTCTTCAGCCTGATTCATCTTATAAACATATGGAATATGCAAAAACTTAAATTAGTTTAAAAAGCCAGCCCTGTAACTCATAGTTGAGGTAAACTTTTACACAAATGAAGAATAATTGCCAAATGCTCTGATGCTATAATACAATTTTTTAGCTCAGCGCCGTTTCCTCACTTTGAAAAAGAACTCCTTTCCCCAACGTCATTCTTTTCCAACCAAGAAAACAATTCTCTCCTAGATATTACTGTACTCATAATGAAGGCCTGTGATTTTTTTTAATCCTCACGTATGATTTTCCTAAAATGCTGGAATAACCCTGAGTCTTTACTTCTGTAAGAGAGATAGAGGGCTGTTCTGTGCAGCAGTATGTCTGCACGGGTCAGTGAGGGGAGCAGCCACAGAAAACAAGGTGGCCCTGGATGACCTTCTTTGGGCCATGAAGGAGAAGGCATGAGGACAAATGGGGAGTCGGTGTCTGGGCCGATACGTGAGAGCTCCCACTGGCTCATCAGCGGTTACTCTGTGAATGAGGGTTCCAGAAACAAGTAGAAAGTCCTTGCCTCTACAGTCACTTTACGATGGGTACAGAATCCTACAAACCCAAGGATACCACAAAATTAACTGTTAAACGAAGAAGAAATGTAGTATCTGTACTAGTCCTTTATAACTGTTATGAGCAGATATTTTGATAGGGCACGTCCCAAACTGCCGTGGGCATTCTGGCCACACCTGCCCTCTTCAGAGTGGACCCTCTTAATCTACTCACCTACCTACCTAGCACCGTCTTGACCTGACCTATACACAGTCAGTCACTCAATGTCTACTGGATTTTCTTGAGCTGCCCAAACACAACCTAAAATCATCGCCCATGCTACACTGGGTTCCATACTTTGGGAAACAAGGCCCATAATCCCAGTGGGGCCAAAGACTGACTTCCCTATAAATCTCTGCATCTTGCCTCCCCTCGGCTTAAACTACTCTGATTTCGACAGCTTTGCCATCTTAAAACAACTGGTGATCTAAGGATGACTTCCAAAACAGGTTCAGCTCTGAACTTTGAAAGTTTTCTGACCAAGGCCACATTGCCAGCCACCTTGTTTAGGGGAGAGTGCTGGCCAACTCGGAACACACGTGAGACTACAGGTCACACACACCCCCAGTTATGGGACAGCCCCCCAAGGTACGGGGCTGTCGCTCCCCAGACAGACTTACGTTTGCAGCTTCTGCTTTATACTCGTCATCACCATCCGGGGCGGAAAGCACCAGCAGGACTGGACACACTTTGTTTTCAATATCGTGCTGGGAAATTAGATCTTGTTCCAGAAGAATCAAGAGCACTTCCTGACTTGATTTTCTAACCTAGAAGAGGAAAAAAAAGCAAAAGGTGAAAGAGCGAATGAGTTGAAGTGCTCTCAGCCTCCAGACAAATCCACTGAGCAGAGCGCCAAGCTGGCCCTCCTCCTAACGCATGTGAACCACGCAGGGCCTCTGGCCCTCCACTTGTACTTCCTCCCTGAAGCCTCAGAATACACAGCTCCCTCTGCCGGCCTGGTTCCTACCATTGCTCTCCTCTCGGCAAACATACCCTCCTTCCCCGCAACCCCATTCAGGTCATGTTCCCCAACTGTCCTCCAACAGCACCCCCCCACTTTGCCTTCACAGGTCAGACCCCAGATTTCTGCACAAACACCCACACCCACATCCATAGAACGCCGCGGAGCAGGAGCCCAGAGACGAGCCCTGACGAGGCAGGCCTCGGAAGCCCCCTCAGTCCAGAGAGGGGGGCGAACTAGCACACAGAGGGACCCCAAGAAGCTGGACAGAGAACACATCTGGGGATGTAAAAACACAGGAAACTCCCACCTATAGAGCAAGGCATAGAAGACGGGCCACTGCAGCCGGGAAGAGCACCAGGGCGCAGGCAGCGTGCACAGAGCAGCAGGTGAGCTCACGGCACTTACAGAAGCAGCCCCGGAGGCACTCAGACATGGAAGCCCGAACAAGCGACAAGACAGAAATGGTATTTTAGAAAGATCATTCCAGCAGCGGTGCTCCCGGTCAGCTGGAGGTGACGAAAAGCTGAGGGCAGACAGGTCAGCCAGGTAGCCACTGCGACAGCCCCACTGGGAGGGGCCGGCAGGGAAAGGTGATGCCCCGGTGATATTACCAGGCCGGGGTGACGCGATGCGGTGTCCAACCAAAGTCCCAAGTAACTCAGAGGTGTCAGACACTGAGATTTCTGGCACAAAGCAGGAGCAGAGAACGTGCGCGGAGCAGAGAGCCCAGGAGGGCCAGATCCATCGGCCACCTCGCTATGTGACCTAGTCCCAAGGGGCAGCAGCGCAGGGAAGATGCGATGGTGGGGGGGGTCCTCCACAGAGGACGTGGAGCAGAATGTCAAAGGCAATCAGAAGCCTGCTGAGGGTATGGGATGAAGAGTAGATCCTAAACGTTATGTGTATCTCCAGTCTTTGGAATCTCTGAATGTGACTTCTGTGAATAAAGGGTCTCTGCCGATGTAATTGGGGGAGAATCATGTTAAGGACCTGGAGGCCATCTGGGATTATCAGGGTGACCCTAAGGGCAATCTTCTAAGTGTCCTGTAAGAGAAAGGCAAGGGGAGAGGACAGACACAAGAGGAAGAGGCCACAGGAAAACAGAGGCAGAGGCTCGGGTGATGTAGCTGGAAGCCAAGGGGATCCACACCTCCAGAAGCCAGGAAAGGCAAGGAACAGGTTCTCTCCTGAAGCTTCCACAGACACAGAGACCTTATCTTGGACTCCCAGCCTCCACATCTGTGAGAATAAACATCTGCAGCTTGTGGTGCTTGGTTATGGCTGCCCCCGGGGACTGTCAAAGCAAGCAAAGGGGAGAGGACAGTGGGCTCAAAGGTAGGAGATGAGTCCTGGAGACACGGGACAAGTCAGGGGACAGCACCTCAAGTGACCCAGGGGGTGGCTGAAGGGCCAGCTGGGATGGGACGGGGCCCGGCATCTGGGGATTACTCCAGGGCAGGGGGCGTGTCCCAAGGGTTGGAAAGCAGAGGAGTAGCTTCAGCGAGAGTGACAGCTGAGAAGCCTCAAGTGCCTCTGAAAGTTGTGAGAGTGGACGAGGGGCTCTGGGGCAGAGAGGCTCTGGTGGAGGCATGGATTCTGGGGGCGGTGGGGCCCAGAAAGGAGAGGAAAGGTTTGGGAGATGTTGCCAGAAAAGCTGAGCTCATCACTAGACACGATCCGGGAAAACCAGACAGGAGCCTGGGCTCTTTGCCTCAGGCCACCAATCACCAAATGGAAAAAATGGAGAAGGAAGACTGAAAGTAGAGAGACCTGGGGTGGGTGTCCCAGCTGGGGGCCCAATGTGATACAAGGGATGCCTCGGGAGAATGGCCAGTGGGCGGTGCAGATTCGTGAGCTCCAGAGGCCTGAGCGGGAGACAGCCATGGGCATGCGGCTGTGCTCCAGCCCCCGGAAGCAGACGAGACCACCAAGGCAATCCTGGCACTTTAAAAAGAGGAAAAAAAAAAGGATGAGACCACATCCTGGAGGGCAGGCAAGGGCCAGAGCCAGCTTGGGAGCCTGGGGAAGAGCACAGCAGCAGGAGGAGGAGTGAGGGGACATGTGGGTTGCCCACAGGAGACCCTGCAGTGCTTTCCAGGCTGCACCCCACCTGCATCCTGTAGTCACCAGCTGGGGGCTCTGGGGCCAGGGGCTGAGGCTCTTTGAGCCTTGGCTTCTTGTCTACAGATGTGCACAGTGACAGGACCCACCTCCCAGGGCGGCTGTGGGGTGACATGAAGGCTCAGAACAGTGCGAGGGGCAGGGCACCTAGGGGGCTCCGTCAGTGAAGCATCAGCCTTCGGCTCGGGTCATGATCCCAGCGTCCCAGGACTCAGCCTCACGTCCCACCACCAGGCTCTCTGCTCAGCAGGGATCCTGATTCTCCCTCCCGGTTCTTATACTCTTGCGCATGCTCTCTCTCTCTCTCACTCTCTCTCTCTCTCCCCTTCTCAAACAAATAAAACCAAAAAAAAAAAAAAAAAGGCAAAAAACAAAAACAGTATGTGGGGTCCAGTCTCCCCCAAATGAATCCTGCTTTACTGTGACTAAAATCATGTGACTAGTTGCCAAGAGAGGGATGTGAGAGGTAAGACGATCCCAACACATGTGTACCCAACGCTGCGCTCCAGGAGGAACAGAGAACATGCCTCCATCACCTGTGTGTCCCATTGGCGGGGGAGAAATGCTAAATGTCTAGGACGCAACCAAGAAAACTTTCTTCAAAGACCCAAAAGTCGTTAATGGTGACAAATGGTGCAAGAAAATCAAGTAAAGGCAAAAAAGAAGTCACTGGATAGATAAATAAACTGTGGAAAGAAGATAAATGCAATACCATCACCCAGTTAAAATGAATGACCATGAGCTCTGGGGATCGATGTGGACAGATCTTAAAAAGAGAGGGATAAAAGCAAGTGGCAGAATGGAAAGTACAGTCTGATGCCATTTGTATAAGGTTTTAAAGCACCTAAAACAAGACAGGGTCACTTACACAAGTGGTTGTACTATAAAACTCTGAACGGGAAAGACACCCCAGGGCTCAGGGGAGTGCTTTCCTACAGAAGGGGAGGGAGGGAGAAGAACGGCATGGGGAGGGCACAGCAGTTTTAACCGGATCTGCAACCTATACATAAAAAATTAAGCAGGTCTAAAGCAAAATTACAAAAGTTTAACATTTGTTGAGTGAATGTAGTAGGTATATGAGTATTTATTACATAATCCTCTTGTGTCATTAAAACACACCATGGTTTTTTTTAAAAAAATCAAAACTGTCTTTGAAGGAACAAAAACACCAGATTTCACAGTGAGATGAGCTGAGTACACAGCAAGAGACCTCTCAGCTGGCTGCAGGGCCACTGGCTGCTGTGCGGCGAGAGCCACCGCCTGGCCTGGAGCCCACGCCAGGCTGAGGACGCAGAGCCTCCTCCTTCAAGAAGCCTGGCAGTGGGGAAGGGAGTGGCAGGGCACTCAGCGTACCGGCCAGGGCACAGGGCGCTGCGGGAGATGCAGGCATGATAAAAATCGAAAGAGAAGAGCCAATGAGAGACTGGAAAAATAAACCAGCCTTGAGACAAGAAGATGGGAACGAAGAGGGAAAGGAAGACATCACCCTGAAGAGGGGCTGGGCCCCCCGTGCCTCTTGAGGCAGAAGGCAAGTAGCTTAGGACGCTGGAAAAACATGAATGGAGAGGTGACGGCTGCCTCAGTTCCACGGTGCGCTACTAAACACTAACAGGTCCCGGGCCCTGGGCTCTGTCACAGAGATAATCCAGTAGGACACAGTTCCTACAGTCAGAGCTCAGAGTCTACCATGGGAGAGAAAATACTAGTCACGACATCTGGAAGAGCCTGGGCCATCGCAACATGTACATCCAATGAGCCCTCCCGTGCAGCTCACGGTGCCCCAACACACACAGATTCCTCTTGCACCTGGGCACCCACACCTCTGAAACAAAGAGGAATGAACCAGCACTACCTACACTTCACAGGGTAGTTAGGAAGAGCAAGAGTAAACAAGAGAATCCTCGCTAATCCTGGAGCATGGTATGTCACACCCAGAGAGCTCAAGGGATGGGAGCCATTAGCAGTACCAGTCATAATGGTCACGGTGTCGCTACCATGTCTGATTTCATGATTTCTTCCCTCCCATGAATCATGGCGAAGCGCACTAGCCCTGAAGAATACCTGAGGATGCGCAGAGGGAGGCCTGCGCCACAGCTGCTCGGCCGACCTGATGGACCCACTCCCACAGGCAGAAGAATCTGAGTCTTGGCCAAATCTGGAGGAATATGGCCTCCTCGGGGACACTGTGGCATTCCCACAGGGAGGTCTGAAAGGACTGGCCTCGGTTAAAGGGAGGCAGAGATGAACAGGAGAGGAGAGGCATCTGGAAGGAGCAAGGCCACCAGCATGGGCAGAAGGGAAAGGGTGCACAGATGTGATGGCCTCACGGTGGGTCGGGCACGGGCGGCCCGCGAGGCAGTCAGCTGTGCCTCAAGGCATTAGAGTCTAAAGGAAAAACCTTCAGGAGGATCAGACTCTGCCATATTTCTGTGTTTAAAGGTGATGGGAATGGAGAAGAGGGGGTGTACCCAAAAGGGTTATATTTATGATGGAAACAAAGGACACTTGCCAAGGTCCAGCTGGGAGTGGGGGACAGGAGAAGGGAGAATTCTGATGGCCCCAGGCTGGAGCTCCATGGAACAAAAGGAAGCATGCAGCGGATCCACTCGTGGAGAGAGTGGATGAAGATGGAAGGCCTCTATTTACTTGCTGAAGCGAAGGCAAGGTCACCGGTTTGGTGCACGACAGGCCAAGATGGAGAGGCTTAATGACAGTGGCAAAGGTCTGAAAGAGCTGCCTTGGATAATGTAAGACCAGCTGAGGAGGGACAAGTGGAGGGGTTCGCAGGCAACACTGTGAGCCCGGCTGCGATCAGAATCCGTAAATCTGCAATGGCAGCAACCCCCATCCCACCCCACCCCACCCCTAACTTGGCCTCTGGGACGTGGGAGTCTACAGCCTGTGGATGGGCTGGGAGGCAGGGCCAGAGTGGTGGAAGCACTGTCAAAAGGACACAAATCAGGGTGCAGATGGGGAGGCTGCCAGAAAGGAGAGGCCGAGAAGGGGACAGCCAAAGCAGCACAGTAAATAAAGGCAGGAGGAAAAGAGGAGGTGGGAGCCACAGGCCTCTAGGATCAGAAGGCTCAGGATGGTGGCAAAGCAAGGAGGGACAGGAGAGTGCCTGGGGTCCAAATCACAGTTCCAGCCTCTCCCCTTCTGGAAGCAAACAAATGGCAATGATATATGACAAAGGTCAAGGAAATGTCAAGTTCTCTGACCCGGTACAATCTCATCTTCAAGAATATATCCAAAGGAGAAAGAACAGCTAATGGAAGACTATAACCACATCCTTTATAATGCTCACAGCATCCACTGCCCCACAAGGCTGAAAGAAAGTAAAGCATTCAACAAAAGTAGAAATAGGAAGATTATGAAGATGTCCAATGTCTACCACATGCCGTGAGCTTTCTGGGGCAGGAAATCTGTCCTACTCATGTCTTTATCTCCAACACAAAGCACCACATTTGGCTCATAACAGGCATTCAGAAGCCGTCAGAATAAATGAATGAATGGGAGAAACTGCATCACATTATGATTAGACCCATGCGGAAAAAAGTGGAAGCACCTCAAGAAGAAAATGCAAAAATAATCAAAACAATAACATTAGGAGAGTAGAAATAGGAGGACTTTCTTCCTTATTTGAATACTACATTTAATTGTGTCACAGTGTAACAGTTAAAGTATTTGCTCTTTAAAAATGCCTAGATTGAGAAATACAAGCCGAAAACTGCAGAACCTCTTGAAAACAACAATAATGAAAACTAGTGTGTCATTAAAAATTATAAATACAGGGGCGCCTGGGGAGCACAGTCAGTTAAACATCCAACTCTTGATTTCAGCTCAGGTCATGACCTCAGGGTCATGAAAATGAGCCCCACATCCCACTCTGTGCTGGGTGTGTAGCCTACTTGGAAGTCTCTCTCTCCCTCTCCCTCTGCCCCTCCCCCTGCCTCAGGCGCGCGCGCGCGCGCGCGCGCGCTCTCTCTCTCTCTCTCTCTCTCTCTCTCTCTAAAAGAAGAATTATAAATACATTTAGCCTTTATGCGAATCCATTCCTACAATAACTCACAGAAATGGAAAGGCTGTAAGGCTACTTGTTGCAACAATTTTCAAGTGAGAGTAGAAAAAGAGTAGAAAAACCCAAATGTCTATCAGTAAACTATGCTACCTCTCCCCAGTGGAGTGCCATGTTGCTGGAAAAAGAGATGAGGAAGTTCTGCCTTGCCTGCTGTGGATTGGTGAGCGGAATGCCCTGGATGACAGGGAAAGCAAGGGACGGAGCATGATGCACAGCATGCCACTTCCATCTGAGAAAGTGACAAGGGGGTGCGGAAAACAAGGACACGTGCATATGGCTTTGAGTTATCCATGTGTATTTTTTAAAGGGAAGAATAAACCAAAACCTGGAAAAAATACTGGGGAGAGAAGGAACAGATGGGGGAAGCAGGGATGGAAGTCAGATTTTTCTTTTCTTTTCTTTTTTAAAGACTATATCTATTTATTTAAGGGGGATAGAGCGGGAAAGAGAAACAATCTCGAGCACACTCAGCACAGAGCACGCGGAGCCTGCCTCGGGGCTCAATCTCATGATGCTGAGATCATGACCTGAGCTAAAACCAGGAGTCAGACACTTAACCAACTGAGCCACCTGGGGTGCCCCGGAAGTCAGATTTTTCTGAATGCACTTTGTTTTACAGTTTTGACTTGGAATTATGTAAAAACATTTTAAATAATTATAAGTCTAAATTAAATCAAAATGTAAAAGCTAAAGTAATTCCTAAAAATAAAAAGTAAATGAGCCTGTGGATCAAGTTAGCAGCTGAAGCACAAAGAGAAGGGTTACTACAAGTGACTCTGAAACCCAATCTCATTAATATTAATGTTAGTATGACTGTGCATCTCTAAGGGGAGACAGCCCCAAAACGAAAAGAACAGCAAAGAAATCTCAAACTATATTCAGTCATCCTACCGTACTGTTCATAATCAGACTGTTAGCAATCATACTGGCATTTTTATTTTGGACACACACACAGAGACACATTAATGCCACTAAGAAGCAAGATTTATACTGTGTTAAAAAAAAAGTTATGAATATAAACTCAAATAAGTAAAAGCCCTATAATCCTCAATGTGATTTTGGAAATATCAATACAAACTGTTGATGAGGAATTCTAGAATGAACAGATAAGGATAACACAACCCAAAGACAACCCAGCACTCACACTGCTTTTGTGCTTCCTGATCTGATGCAGCAGGAAAACACAGCAGCGTCTAAAAAGGATTCTCACGATACTGCACAAAATTCTGAATCTGACCAAGCCTCTAGACTTAACTAGCAGTTCAGAGAAACACTGGGAATAGAGGAACATTTCAAACCACACCATGGGGATGTGATCAGCCAGATCCCAAATGCGGGGACTCCTACAAGCTAATGACCTAGTTCCCTAGAACAGGGGGGTAAACGGGAGGGTGAACAATTATAAATTAAGAGAGATTTAAAAGGCACATCAACCAAATGCAATGTGTGGATCTCATGTGGATTCTAATTTAAAGAGACTGCCTGCAAAAAACCAGATTTCTGAGAAAACTAGAAAAATTTCAACAATGACTTAAGATTCAATGCTATTAAGGATCTATTAATAATTTTTATCCATGTGATACTGGGATGGCTATCATGTTTTTTTTAAAGTGTCTGTATTTCTGAGAGAGAAATACTAAAGCATTTACGGTTAAAGTGACATGGTATCTGGGAAATGCTTTTATCTGGGTTGGATTAGCTCAAGATAAATGAAAACAGACTGGTCAAATGTTAATGACGGTCCAAGCTGGGTGTATTCATTTGGACAGGGACATTCATTTTAACAGCCTCCAGGGCCTGCCGTGTGTTTGAAAATTTCCATAAGAAAAAGTTAAAGGAAAAAAAAAAAAAGAAAGAAAGAAGAATCTCAGATAATAAGAGTGAGAGCTGTCGGTCTGCCTGCATGGTTGAGGAACCTGGCACACACAGGCCTTTTGTTCTTAAACCTCTTAATTCTGAGAAGCTGTTCTCGGAATTATGAATATCAGCTAAAATAAGACTAAGGCGAATTTGGTGTACGATCTTCAGGCCATAGTTTTTCACACCTGGTTGTTTGGATCCGTGAGGTACCTCACTATAATCGGTGTGAGATATTCAGAGAGCACCACTGGAAAATTTGATCTGTTTTCTTGTAAAAAAACAGCAATTGGAGGAATCTGTTCCATCAGCTCAGTCCTCACTGTGGGCTCTGCAGCAATAAAAAATCAGAAAAGAATTATATAAGAATAAGCCAAGCATCTTACAGAGTATATAGTGATAGTTTCTAGCTTTTCTTACTAAAATACTTCATCAAGGAAATTAGACAAATGCAGTTTAAAAATCATTTCCCATTTAGAGTATTTATGCTACAGACAGGCTTAAAAAGCTAATAAGCTATCTGGCAATATAAAAACATAAAAGGAAGAGAGAATGACAACTCTATTATAACAAGCCATATATAAATCGAGGAGGGAGCAAGAAGTCTGCAGGCTGGGCCAGCGTCCAAAAGCCATTACAACTAATGGCATATATGCCAGACCTATGGGTTGTGCTTATTTAAATTCCAGCCAGAATGTATACATTATAAATAATTCTTTCATAAATGCACTCCCCCACAATCCACGCATCCCAATTATTTCTAAGGCAAAGCATTAAACAAAAGAGTGGCTCGAGCTCCAATATACCACATTAAATTTAACACAAATATATAATTGCTTCAGCACTGTAAATGGTGACTCATTTACAAAGAGAATCCATTTAAGGACTCAAAACATCCACTTGGGCCTTCTAAAAGCATTGTGTCATATTCATATGAATATTTTAAATGAGTACGGGAGGTACGCGGAAGGCTTATTTTTCTATTTTCAGTTAAAATGATCAAAATCTAATGCGAGCATAAGATTCCCGAAACTTCCTGAAGCTGCTTGCCAATCATTACAAGTGGGGGTAGGGGGTGAGGGTGGCGGGGCAGCTGTCAGTACTGGCTGCCCCGCCACCTGCTCATCTCACTCCTCTCTCCTGCGTGTGTGGGGGAGGGGGGCATGGCAGGGACTCTTCCTGTCTCTGGCACGCAAGGCAGCGTGCTTCTCTCCCAGGACAGCAATCACGGAGAGGTAGAAAGAAAAAGAAAAATCAAGATTAGCCTACAAAGATCACAGGTGAGGGGAACTAATGACTGGGCTTGTTCTAATCCAAAAGACCTCTTTTGATTTGATATTTCTTAGCAACCAACAGGCTGGCAAAACTCATGAACTACAAAGGCCTTAACTGCCAGGGCAGATAGCGTTCGTGGCCATTAGTCATTTTAATTTTCTAAAACTAGGGGTGCCTGGGTGGCTCAGTTGGTTGGGCGACTGCCCTCGGCTCAGGTCATGATCCCGGAGACCCGGGATCGAGCCCCACATCGGGCTCTCTGCTCTGCGGAGGCCTGCTTCTCCCTCTCTCACTCCCCCTGCTTGTGTTCCCTCTCTGGCTGTGTTTCTCTCTGTTAAATAAATAAAATCTTTAAAAATAAAATAAAATAATTTTCTAAAACTGAAGATAACCTGATGCCAAATAAGATACCAATTCTTCATGACAAAACCCATTCACACTTAGATATTGCTTAAAACGTGTTGATTAATACTCAGGTTTTCTTTTTAAATTACTATCATTGGTTATACACAATTTATTGGAAATATATAAGTAAAAAATAATAGTATATAATCCTCGTACGAACCTGTGTCTTCTGCCAATCTGACCACGATCTCCATTACCGTTAAGAAGTCCTCCTCATTGTTACTGAAGTCCCGGAGGACATCAAGCAGCCCTCTGGCAATAATCTGACTGTGGAGACAAGAAATGATCCCTACAGTTAACATGGGCAACACGGACTGCCGCCGTGCTAATTACAAGTATCGTGGTTAAGAGCAGCTAATAAAACCAGAGAACAAAGGAGAGTCGGCGACCTCCATCCAGAGGGAGAAGAGGCCATCAGGGAACACCCAGAGATGGGCCAGTATAATGTCAGTCACCATCCTATAGGAACCAGCCCCATACCCTCCAGCCTGGTGGTCACTAGAGGTTGAAACTGTCCTTCTGGGACTAGAGAAAACCCTTTTTCTCCATTTCTGATTGATTCTTCAGGCCTAGATAGACTCAGAACAGAGGACCCATGACAGTGGGAGGGAATTAAGTGACCAAAAAATGCAGAAGGAAAAGGTCCAAGATGGCCACCTCAATCTTGAATGGCCTCTACACACTAGATGTCAGTAGAATCCCCCTGGTTGCCCCCTACCCCATGATGGGACTACTAAAAATGTCTCTAGACAAAGGATGAATACCCAACTTTTATAGCAACATGGACCAGATTGGAGGAGATTATGCTGAGTGAAGTAAGATAAGCAGAGAAAGTAAAATATCATATGGTTTCACTTACTTGTGGAGCATAAGGAGTAATATGGAGGACAGTAGGAGAAGGAAAGGAAATGTGAACTGGATTTAATCAGGGAGGAGGATGAAACATGAGAGACTTTGGACTCAGAAACAATCTGACGGTCTTGGAAGGGAGAGGGGTGGGAGGATGGGCGGGCTCGGTGGTGGGTATTGAGGGCATGAATTGCATGGAGCACTGGGTGTGGGGCATAAACAATGAATATTGGAACACTCAAAAAATAAAATAATGTAATTTTTAAAAAAGGAGTGTCAGGGATCTTGTAGCTGATTGGACAATCATGTTATATTCAAAATGTCATTATCCTGAGGCATGTTCTTATGGGGGTTTGCTCTAACTTACAAATTCTCAGCTCAATAAAATGTTCAAGTTCTTCCTTTAAAAAAAAAAAAAAAAATGTCTCTAGACATCGCGGCAGGTCCACTGGGAGCAAAACCAGCCCTGGTTGGGAACCATCTCATTAAAAGATTAAAGGTGCAAAGGGAAACCTCTGTACTAGATTTGCAACTTTTCTATCAATCTAGAACTGCTTCAAAATAAACTTTAAAGACAAAACAAAACCAAAGACCAAAAGAATAAATAAAAAGTCAAGAAGAGGTACTACTATATCCACTAGAAGAACTAAAATTATGGGGCACCCGGCTGACTCAGCAGGTGGAGCATCCGAATTTTGATCTCAGGGTCATGAGTTCGAGCCCCATGTTGGGCAGGGAGCCTAATTAAAATAAAAGTTTAAAAAAGAAAAAATAACTAAAATGATAGTAATAATAACTATGCTGGCTAAGATATGGGACAAGAGGAACCCACAGACATTGTTGGTAGGAATGCAAAACAGCACTGTAATTTACAAAACGATTGGCAGCTTCTCAGGAAGCTGAATATACATTTATCATTCGGCCCAGCACTTCCCTCTTAGGTATCTACCCAAGTGAAATGAAAACTTATGTCCACACACAGACTGGTACACAAATGTTCATGACAGTACAATTCACAATAGCCACGAAATGGAAAGCAACTCAGTGTACCCCAGACACAAGGCACCAACTAACTATACATACAGTGGAATATGACTCAGCACTAAAAAGGAACCCTAGCGGTAACAATAGGGATGAATTTCAAATATATTTTACTAAGAAAAAGAAGCCAGAGAGAAAACACAACATACCACGATTCCATGTATATAAAATTCTAGAAAAGGCAAAACCTAAGCCTCCAGAAACAAATCAAAGGTGGCCTGGTCCCTGAACAAGGAAACAAGGGAAATGACAGCAAAGTTCAAATGCGACTGTGGCTGAGAGTTCTATGACTATTTACATTTACCCAAACTCATGTCACCCGATGCTTTAGATGGGTGAATTTTACTGCATGAAAAACATGCCTCAGTAGCGCTGTTTTGAACGAAGACATTAATGAGGGGAGAAGTCAGAGCGATCAGCAGTGGCTTAGAGTGGTGGTCTGGAGGCCCTGGGGCACAATGGGGGTGGGGGAAGGGGGCGGTGAGCAGGTACTCCTGAAAGCCTTCTTGGAACAAATGGAAAGGAGCCCCTGCCTGCCTCTGCCTGCTCCTCTGAGCCTCTGACAACCCTGGGACAAGACGCATTATTTCTGGCCACGCATCAGAACTCACTGAAGTCGAAAACGCACCTTGATTTGCAGGAAAAGACAAGAAATGTGGAATTCAAAGAGGTAGTCTTTTGGCCCAGCACACTGCAGGAAGAAATCCATCAACTCAAGCCTGTCCATGGAGAGACTTATACCACCCCTGGGATGAAAGGTCGAGATGTGGCAGCCAGGAGGTTTGGGAAAGACGAAAACAGACACTATAAAGTCCCTGATTACATTTCACTGGACCACATTCAGGTCGGCCTCCCCTGGGAAATCAAGCAACTAAGATCCCCAATCTGCTTGCAGGGCCATAGAATGGATAGACAGATCTGCATCCAGTCTCAAGTGGTCACAAGGGACGTGCCCTCTTAAGTAAAGTGAGGAGAGGGGTAAGACAGGGCCCCTGAAGCAAGGAGGGACGAATCCACGGCAGTGAATACAGAATGGGAGAGAACTACTAAAGACAAACAAAAGACACTCTGGAAAATCTGGCTGCTTTATGGAATGACCTGGAGAGGTCACAGTGGATAGCAGAGTCCAGAAGCATCAGCCTCAATGCTTCTCAGTGTCAGCTATGCTAATAAGAAGAAAGAAGCGAGAATGACTGTGTGTGATTGAGAAAAGCATTAGAAAGGCTACATGAGATCACGCACGGGAAGCTCATAGCGTGGTCCTTGGCCCAGGGTAAGCCCCATCACGTGTCAGTCATCAGTACTACAATATAAGCAAAGAACTGCAATCAAAATGTCTACCCAAGAGAGAAGCTTAAATAAATTGTATCTATATAATAGCATTCTATAGAGAAGCACTTTTAAAGGTACCTGTAGATATGCACGGATTTAGAAAGATGCTCCTGAAAATTCACGTAAATGAAAAAACACGGTGAAGAATTTCTGTACAGTATTAGCCCATTTCTTAATACAAATTATACACATGTATATATGTGCAACACATGGAGTCGTACACACATACATTCATTTAGGGAAAAGTCTGGAAGCACGTATTACCCTAGACTACAGTGGAAGAAGAAGGGAAACTCTCACTACCTTAACTTTTGAAATTGCTGAATGTTTCAAGTATGCATTATTTTTGTGAATTTTTTGAGGATGGCTCAATTTTACATGGCAATGTTCCCTGGAAATCTTACCAAGGAAGTTACCCCTTGTGTCTTTGTCCCTTCCTTCCCTCACCCACTCATGCAGTCATTATCATGAGTTTAGCCCAATTAAGTAGCCCTAGACTCAGGGCAAGAGATGAGCAAGTTCTAGAGCCTACCCTGAAGGGCACAGTTTAGACCCAGATGTGGACAAGAAAATTGAAGATGATGAACAGTGATAAGAGCCTTAAGAAAGAGAAGAACGTGGGGGAGAGAAGTGTGACGATGAGCAGGAGGCAGACAAAGGACAAGAAGGGGGAGGCCATTGGACCCAGATGCGGGAACAATCAGACAAGGGCTTTAAAATAAGTGTGATTAATATGCTGAAGGTCTCTTGGAAGAGGCGGGCATGCCTGGGCAGGAATACAGGGACGTTCTGTACTTTCTGCTCAATTCTTCTTGAATCCAAAATTGCTCTCAAAATTAAAGTTTATCAATTAAATTTCAAAAAATGAAAGTGAAATAAAGACCAGTCCAGGCAAAAGCTGTGAGAATTCACTGATTGAAGTCTTGTGCCATCAAGAATTGTTAAAGAAGTCCTCGAAGCAAAAGGATGCCGGCTGAAAACAGGCATTTTACAAAAAGAAATAAAAAGCACAAAAATGGTATAAATGATGGTAAATATAAAAAATATTTTTGTCATTTTAATCGCTTTAAAAGATGGTTGCCTATCTTCAGGAAATAAAGTAGCAAGGTACTGTGGGATGCATAACATGCGTGGAAGTGAAATGCAGAAAAACAACAGCACAGAAGATCAGGAAGAGGCCACAGAAGACCACAGAAGCGTGCTCTGCACTCCTGGCACCTCCTTACACTGTACCTTGCACCATATGCACAGTAGCATTGTCTCATTTGAATACATGCTGTAATAAATTAGAAAAGTATATTATAATCCCTAGAACAACCCAATTAACAGTTTTTTAAAGGGAACATAACTAATAAGCCATACTGAAGGTACACCGGAATCCTATAAAAGAAAAACAAACTCCACAGGACATAAGAAGTGATTCTTTTCTTTCAAACAATGAAATAATGAATAATATGAATGACAATGAAATAAAAATAGCAAGAAGAGCTGAGTCAATAGAAAGCAAATAGCAAGATGGTCGATGTAAACCAAACCATATCAACAGCCACTCCAAATGTACGTGATATAAACGGGAAAATGAAAAAGCAGAGATTGTACAACTGGGTAAAAATACAAGACCCAACTATATGCCTTCTATAACAAGCACACTCTAAATATAAGACATGGGCAGGTTAAAAGTAAAAGTACAGACAGAAATATATCATATAGTCAGTAATCAAAGGAAAGCGGAATAAATATATTAAATTCAGACAGCAAGCTTCAGAGAAAGGAACGGTACTAGGGACAGAGAGACAGATCAAACTCATTCAAGAAAACAGAACAATACTAAATGTGTACACACCCAAGATCAAAATATACGAAATAAACTGTTAGGATTGAAAAATAGAAAAATCCAAAATTACAGTTGCAGATTCCAACACTCCTCTCCCAGTAATCAGCAGAACAAGTAGACAGAAAATAAGCAAGAAAACAGAAGACCCGAAAAATATTCTCAGTCAATGTGCCCTAACTGGCATTTGTAAGATACCCCACCCAAAGATACCGGGATGTGCACTCCCTCCAACTGAACCTGGAACGTTCATCACCATAAAACAATTCCAAAAAATGAAAAAGAAGAGAAATAATGCAAAGTATGTTCTCTGACCACAGAATAAAATAACAGAAAGATAATCTGGAAAATCCTCCAATATTTGGAAATTTAAAAACATACATACTTCTAAATAACTCACTGGTCAAAGGAGAAATCATTATAGACACTAATAATACTTTATACTGAAAGGTAATAAAAATATTAATACCAGAACGTGGGGATGCACCTAACATAACACTAAAGTACTCACAGTACTTAACAGCAATCTTACAATTTAAAATGCAGACGTTATTTTTAAAAGGCCAACAAAATAGTTAAACACACCTCACAAGAAGAAAAAGAACCCAACTAATTTCCCTTCAAAAAAAGAAAATAATACTCATTAAGAGCAAAAATTACTGAACTAGAAAATAAACACACAACAGAGAATATCAAAGCCAAAACTTGATTCTTTAACACAACTAATGTACTTGATAATCCTCTGGTAACAATTATCCAGGGGAGACAAAAGAAAAGGCACCAATAACCAACAACAGAATAGAAAATGGGGCCATACTACAGATTTCACAGACAATAAAAAGAGAATTGCCATTTTCTAACACATAATGAGATAACAGATCTAAACACAGATGAGTTGTGACCACTAAAGTCATGAGAAGAAAGGCTGGTGGGGAATTTTATAATGAAAGAATCCAACACCTGCGCCCACTGCTCACTATGAACATCTCTGAAAGTGGGATACCCAGACATTGTTTCCGATGTTTTGTAATGAGAAGTACACAAAACAAAAAAAGAAGTATTGTTTTTTAAAAAAAATTGAAGCAGAATCTAATCAAGTCTCCAAGTGTAATTTTTAGTTTACAGAAAATACAAAGAACAAAGGATTGTGTTAAATTATGCCATGAGAATAATGACCACCAACTCCAGAATGTGGAAAATTCTACAAGACTAATGACCCCTTCAACAAATAGATGATGTAGAGAGAAGATGAGAGGGAGAATCAATTAGAGATTAAAAGAGATTTAAGATCAAAACGGGAAAAAAAAACTATAAAAACAACAAAAAAGACTTTAAAAGACACATATCCCTAATGAAATGTGTGGATCTTATTTGGATCGTGATTCAGACAAATCAACCATAAAAAGGCACTTTTGAGACAGGGAAAATTTAGCATAGAGTGCAGACTGGAAGGCATTATTATTAATTGGGCTGAGTCGGATAATGATACTGCAGTTAGATTTAAGTCTTTAATTGGATGAAATGATAGGATGTTTTGGATTTCCTTTCAAATACACCAGCAAAAAAACACAAAACTTCTACAGAGAAAATGACCAAATTTTACTGGGATATTAAAGAAAACCTACATAAATAGAAAGATATACCATGTTTATGGATTGAAGTCTTAATATTATTGTAGAGGGCAATACTTTCCAAGCCAACCTGTTTATTCGAAGTAAACCCAAGCAAAATCCGAATAGGTGGCAGTCCCTGGGGGGGCTCAGTTAGTTAAGCATCTGCCTCAGCTCAGGTCGTGATCCCAAGATCCTGGGATGGAGGAGCGGGGAGCTCAGCGGGGAGCTTGCTTCTCCCTCTCCTAGTCCCCCCTACTTAGTTTGCTCTCTCTCTCTCTAGTGCTCTCAAATAAATAAAATCCTTAAAAAAAGAAAAAGAAAGAAAAGACTGCCTTTAAAAATCCTAATAGGTGTTTTGCTTGTTTTATTAGAATGTGATGAGTGGATTTCAAAATTTATATGAAAATGCAAAGGACCAAGAATAGTAAATCATGTCAAAGAAGAAAAACAAAGGGCAAATCTTACTCAAATATCAAGACTACTACAAATCCACAGTAATCAAGACAGTGTGGTATTGGCTGAGGGGGAGATAGACTACTGGAAGAAGAGTTATTCCAGACAAAGAGTATTATGGATGGACTGCATTAAAACAGAGGTGGTACCCAGAGCAATGGAGAAAAGAAGTAGTTTTGATAAGTGGTATTGTGACAATTGAGAAAATAAAGCTGGACCCCTCTTTCAAACAATGAACAAAATTACTTTCAAACGGATTGTAGACCTAAATGTGAAGAAAAAAAAAGATAAAGATTTTAAAGCAATATGAAACAGTATACTTATGATCTTGGGGTAGAAAACAACACTTTAAAGAAGCTGCAAAATGCAGGAAGGATAAAGTAAAATGTTGATAAATTTCCATCAAAATGAACAGCTTCTGGTCACAAAAAGAGAGCTGAAACACAAGCCACGGGATGAGGGAAGATGTCTGCCATACATAATTGACCAAGGTTTGGAATCAAGAATATAAAAAGAGTTTCTACAAGTCAACAATAAAAAGACAACCCATCTTCCCCCCACCTACCAAAGGAAGATTTAAATGGGCACTTCACAAAAAAGAAATACAGATGTCCAGTCAACATATCAGAAGGTATTCAAACTCATAAAGATGAAAATTAAAATCACAAAGCAATATACAGTAGCACACTACCAGATTGGCTAGTATCTTAAAATCTGACAATACCAACTGGTGGATAAAACGTAGGGCAAAGGAGGGAATGCATACTAACACAATCACTTTAGAAACTGGCACTATCTCCTAAAGTAGAAGACTAGCATGGGGGAACCTGGGTGGTTCAGTTGTTGAGTGTCTGCCTTTGGCTCAGGTCATGACCCCCGAGTTCCGGGAGGGATCGAGCCCCACACTGGACTCCCTGCTCAGCGGGAAGTCTGCTCTTCCCTCTCTCACTCCCCTTGCTGGTGGTTCCCTCTCTCGCTGTGTCTCTCTCTGTCAAATAAATAAATAAAATCTTTAAAAAAAAAAAAAATAAGACAAGCATGTCTCATCGCACAGGAATTCTCAGCCGCTGTATACCCTGCAGAGATGTGTACTGATGTGCACCCAGATACATTACTAGATTGTTCATAGCAAAATTTTTTAATAAGAGTGAGAAAACTTGAGCTACATCAACAACAGAGAAAATGTCAGTATATTCAAAAAACAGAACACTGTTACAAAATGAACAAGCTCAAAACTACATGCAAAACCACAAAGTAACATATTCCATATGGTTTCACATAGTTCAAGTTCAGAAACAATAAAATTAACTTATTCTTGGAAGCAGATTCTTAGGTGCTAAGACCAGAAACAAAATTAAGGATGTGATGAACATAAACATCTGAAGGCAGCCAGCATGAGGCAGGGAGGGAGTGGTGGTCAGGAGGGCGGGGAAGGCACATGCCCAGAATGATCTCAGTAACTGCCACATGGGCATGTGCTTTATAAAAATTCCTTACGCTTGGGGTGCCTGAGTGGCTCAGTTGTTAAGCATCTGCCTTCACCTCAGGTCATGATCCCAGGGTCCTGGGATCAAGCCCCACATCAGGCTACCTCCTCAGCAGGGAGCCTGGTTCTCCCTCTCCTTCTATTGTTCCCCCTGCTTGTGCTCTCTCCCTCTCTCTGTCAAATAAATAAATAAAATCTTAAAAACAACAACAACAACAACAACCAAAAAACAACCTCCTAATACTTTACATCCAATTATCTGTAGGGGGTATATTTTACAATAAAAAAAGTTTTAAAGAAAGTTGAAAAAAAGAAAGAGTAAAGGAGAAAAGGTATCTAATAATGTCAATACATGTAAAAGAAGCATTATATAAAATTCAGAGCTCATTGAAGATTTTTTAAAACTCTTAGTTTATTCTATATAAAAAATGACCTGTACTCTTCAACACTGTCAAGAATATCATGAGAGGCAAAGAAAGGCTAAGAAACTATCAGAGTTTAAAAGGGCCTAAATAAACACAACAATAAATGAAGTCCATAATGCTGGGTTTGATTCTGGACCTAAAAACCAACCAACCGAACAAAAACCCCACCTTAGAGGACCCTCCTAGGACCACTGGACAATTTGATTAAAACCTTTATATTAGAGGTGCATCTGGGTGGCTCAGTCAGTTAAGCATCTGACTGTTGGTTTCAGCTCAGGTCATGATCTTAGGGTCCTAGGATCAAGCCCTCCGTCGGGCTCCATGCTCAGTGCAGGGTCAGCTTTGCCCTTCCCCCAACTCACATGCTCTCTTGCTCTCTCTCTCCAGTGGAATAAATAAAATCTTTATTAAAAATCTAGATATTAGGGGGGGCGCCTGGGTGGCTCAGTTGGTTAGGCGACTGCCTTCGGCTCAAGTCATGATCCCGGAATCCCGGGATCAAGCCCTGCATCAGGCTCCCTGCTTGGCGGGAGGCCTGCTTCTCCCTCTCTCACTCCCCATGCTTGTGTTCCCTCTCTAGCTGTGTTTCTCTCTGTCAAATAAATAAATAAAATCTTTTTTAAAAAATCTAGATAGTAGGTAACACTACTGAATCAAAGTTAAATTTCCTGACGCAGATCACGATACTAAGATTCTGTAAGTGAACGGCAAATGTCCTGTTAGACAAATGCACATGGCCATCACCACGGAGAAAGCAACATGCTGGCTATGCTTCCTCTCAAATGGCTTAGAAAAAAAGGTGAAAATAAAGAGAGTGAATGTTAACTCGAACATGGCAAAAGGTTGACAACTGATGAATCTGAGTAAAAAATAGACAGGAATTCTACTATTTTTGAAACTTTTAAGTGTGACATTATCTTTAAAAGTTTAAAAATAGGGACCCCCTACTGGCTAAGTTGATAGAACATGAGACCCTGAATCTTGGGGTTGTGAGTTCAAGCCCCACATTGGACACAGAGATAACTTAAAATTTTTAAAAAATTTTTTTAAATTAAGGAGCACCTGGGTGACTCAGTCGGTTAAGCATCTGACTTCAGCTAAAGTCATGCTCTCAGGTCCTGGGATCGAGCCTCATATCTGGCTGGTAGGCCCTCTGCCCCTTCTCCCACTTATGCACACTCTCTCACTCTCTCAGATGAATAAATGAAATCTTTAAAAACATTAAAAACTTTAATTAAAAGTGTAAAAATGATCTATTTCTTAAGCTGATAAGATGTAGCTACTAATAAAACAAGACAGGAAAAGAAGAAATCAAGTTATCAAATTTCACACATAACATCGTGCAGTATGCAGAAAACCCAAAGAACCAGGTAAGTTATAAAAATTAATAAGTGAACTTAGCATAATCAATAGAGACAAAAATCAAAATACAAAAATCAATTCCATTTTCATATTATTAGCAGCAATTAGAATTTAAATGTTAAGAAATGATACCATTTACATTCATGTGGGAGATCAAATACCTAAACCTAAATTGAAAAAGGTACAGAAGATCTCTACAACAGAAAACACACACACACAGACACACAGATATTGAAGAAAATCTTTAAAAAATGGAAGGATTAGAAAACTAACATTGTAAAGGTGTCTGTCAATACTTCACAATTGATTTACAGAAGCAATGCAATTCCAATGAAAATCTCAGCAGGGTTTTGTGTTTTTTTTTTCCCTAGAAATTGGTGAACCGGTGCTAAGATGCATTTGGAAATGCAGAGAGTCAAGAACAGCCAAGATAATCTTGAAGAACAAAGTGGAAGGACTTACTCTACCAGGATTTTGATGATTAAGTTGCAGTAATGACATCAGGGTGGTCCGGGCACAACGACAGATAAACATACCAAGGAAGCAGACTAGAATGTCCATATACGGACACTTGATTTAAGACAAAGGTGGCAAAGCAGAGCACAGATAAAAGGTAGTATTTTCAATAAACGGCACTGGGTCAAGTGCATACCACATGGAAGGAAATGAAACTTGACTCCTACCTCACATCATACACAAAGCAATTTCAGGGGGACTGCAGAGCCAAACGTGGAAGGTAAAACAATAAAACTTCAAGAAGACAATATAAGGAAATACCTTTTTTTCCTTTTCTTTTTAGGTAGGCTCATGCCCAGCATGGAGCCAAATGGGGTTTTGAACTCAGGACCCTGAGATCAAGACCTGAGCTGAGATCAAGAGTCAGATGCTTGACTGACTAAGCCCCCCAGGCGCCCCCTAAGGAAATATCTTGGTGGTCTTAGGGGAGGAGAACGTTCCTTATACATTAAAAGAAAGCATTAAGCATAAAAGAGAAAGTTGAGAAACCGTGAACTACATTTAAATTAAGAACTGCTCATCAAAAGACATCATTCAGAGTACCATCATTTCCCTATCTGTAAAATTGGGTATAATTGGACTCACTCAGCAGCAATTGCTGTGAGCCTTCTAAAATTTAATAGCTGTAGATATTCAATAGATATTTAATAGAAAGGCAGCGAGTATCATCCGGTTTTCACAGAACAGTGTACTTAAGCAAAGATGCGAAGGAAGGTTGCAGGCAGGGAAGTGCAGAGGACTGCTCAGGACAAGAAACACACCATGGCTTGTGCGTGGAAGGAAAGGGAGTGCGTCACAGGCAAGAAAGAAGAGGCAGAAGACAGAAGGCATTATCTGATGGAGGAGGGAGACCAGAAGAGACATACGTCCCCCTCTGAGACAGGAAGGAAGAAAGCCCTCAGATTCAGGTTGGGGTGGGGCTGTCAATTGAAAGAGATGTCTTAGTTTCTGCTTTCTTCATGAAGAGTCCAGGTCATCCACTGAAAAGGCACCCTGCCAGCCCCATGAGGAGTGACAACACTACACCACAGGACACCTGCACCCAAGTCCCCAGAGCACAGGGCAGTCGAGAAACAAAACGAGTGAGCAATGCTCCGACTGAGATTTGTCAATTAGGCGACGCATTTTCTTTTTCTGAGGACGGCACGTGCAAAAGAAACCCAGTTGGCAATCCTAATTATTTAAACCCCATTAACTCTCATCAGCATTTTATTCCTGGCTCACCAGGCGATCAGTAAAACAGTAACAAGAGTAATAGGAAAACCTAATCAAAGGGTGCCATTCAGACAGAATCCCACCACCTGCAAACAGCCTGCATTCCACCTCATCCACGAGAGCCCTCAAAGCTGTCACAGACAAGTGGCAACCACTGTCAGCTTAAATCAGACCGGGCGGAGGGCTATGAGTGAGGGAAGGGCTGGGGAGCTCACCGGTTGAAGATGTTCTCACTGAAAGCATACTTTTCCAGGCGAGTGAGTGGAGGCAGGTTATCCTGGCCTGCGATGTCCAGAAAGGCCGTGACCCTCATGCTGTCACGATCTGGGCCGTAGTCCTCAAATCCATCTAAAGGGGAAGAGAGGACAAAACCGCTGCCATCAGTTCACACTTGAGCAAAGACAGAACCTCACAGCATGCTTTCTACCCTCATGGCCCTTTCCCAGAGAGTGGGAATCTCTGGGTCTCCAAACTTGACAACTCATTTTATGAAGTGAGTAGGTTTAGAATCCAAGAGAAGGGTGACCAAGACCAGAGTCACAAAGGAAAGCTAAGTGTCTTCAGTGCCACTTCTCTCACGTGAGTCACCTGTAATCAACATGGATGGGAACCTCTCCGCTACCAGGGAAGTCAGAAGCCTGACTGTGGCTAGTGGCTAGCTGACCCCTATAAGAAACATCCATGGAGTGCTATGCAAACAGGAGTAAAATGCTCAAAAGCAAAACAGGAGTTTGACTTCATAAGCAAGAATATGGTAGAAAGTCCGCCTCTTATTTTGTCTTGTCCTAAACATGCTGGTCATACAGCTTCCTGGCCATCAAACCACAGGACAACACCCGACCAGACCCCCCACCACCACCACCACAATGTGGATGTCCAACAGGTTCCTACACACACACACACCCCACCACTCTGGCTAAAAATGAGCCTGTGGTCATACTGACTCTTCCCCCTGGAGCCGGCTCTTCCCCATACCCCTAGCTGAGGGCAGGCAGATCCTCCCTTCCAATGTAGTGGAGTGGCATGGCTGAGCTTATGGGCACTGGAGCCAAACATCCCTGGAATGAGATGAATCTCCCAATGACAACTTACTAGCTGCGTGACCACAGTAAGTGACTTAATGTGTCTATACTTCCATGTTCTTTTATTAGGGATGAGACAGAATGCTCCATCAGCATGTTGAAACAAGGGAATGTGGGCATGTCAAGACCTGTGGGATCTAGCTCCTGATAATCTGGCCAATCTTGACCGTGGCCACCACCCTATACCCACCCACGCTTCGGGGGCATAAATGCTTCTCTTCTATAGCCTGCACTGAAATAACTGGGCAAGGAGCACTAGTCAAGGATTCCTGGCAGAGACCAAAACCAGTTAATTTAGGCAGTAACTGGTAAGAGTTTAAAATAAGAAATGACATGTTTGTGCCGAGGTATTTACTCTGAAACACTAACCACATTTTTTTCTCCACAAATTCTTCTATGCTAGTAATTAGAGCTTATTAAAAATTTACATTGTATAACAGTTACCCAAAGAATTTTAATAAAGAAGTATACATTTGTAGAAAATAGATGTGTGATGCAATCAAATATCAAATATATCACTTCTTGCAGGATCCTTGCCAGGGAGGAACGGATGGGTCCCCACGGGGTCACAGCCAAGCCCCACCAACCACAGTCACTTTGTATGAACTATTTTTAGTGCATTTCAGGGTCCAGAAGGAACACACAGTCTCCATCCCGCAGATATTTACAAAGCAATATGGACCTAGCCCACAGTAGACTAAAATACTAAGTTTAGGGGCTCCTGGGTGGCTCAGCCATTAAGTGTCTGCCTTTGGCTCAGGTTATGATCCTAGAGTCCCTGGGATCCAGCCCCGCATCGGGCTTCCTGCCAAGCAGGAAGCCTACTTCTCCTTCTCTCACTTCCCCTGCTTGTGTTCCCTCTCTAGCTGTGTTTCGCTCTGTCAAATAAATAAATAAAATCTTTAAATAAATTTTAAAAAACTAAGTTTGGAGCAGAGTTCAGGGGTGCCTGGTGGCTCAGTCACTTAAGCATCTACCTTTGGCTCAGGTCATGATCTCAGGGTCCTTGGACGGAGCCCCACGTTGGGCTCCCTGCTCAGCGGGGAGTCTGCTTGTCCTTTTCCATCTCCCTCTGCCCCTAACCCCTACTTGTGCTCGCTCTCTTCCTCTCTCCACTTTCTCAAACAAATAAATAAAATCTTTAAAAAAATAAATAAAGCAGTTTGCTCAACTTTCGGGATCACAGACAGTTTTGGAATGCGATGATGGCCACAGAGACACTCAAAACCTTTCATAAAGAATCTGGGCTTTCAGGGGCACCTGGGTGGCTCGGTTGAGTGACTGCCTTCTGCTCAGGTCATGATCCTGGAGACCCAGGATTGAGCCCCGCATCAGGCTACCTGTCGGTGGGAGGTCTACTTCTCCCTCTTTCACTCCCACTGCTTGTGTTCCCTCTCTAGCTGTGTTTCTTGCTGTCAAATAAATAATTTTTTTTTTAAAAAGAACCTGGGCTTTCAAAAGATCTTCTGAGGTCTACCTGTGTACTTCATGGGTTAAGAACTGCTGTTTTAAAGTAACAAAAAATATGCAGGCACGCTTCAAAAAAACCTGCCAGAGAATTAAAGAACTTTGCAATTAGTTCTGCGAAAGAATAACTGTTAATAGAGAATATTAATGATTCTACTATGCTAACTATATAACATTATACTAAGTATACACATGAAAATAAAAGCCATAAACTACACAATACCGGATAAAACGAATGTTCATTGGTTACTTCTAGGAACTGTGCTCCAAGCTTTGTGTACAGCAGTGGCTCATTAAATTCTGACAACAACCACATTATCCCCGTGTTTCTGGTGAGAGAGCTAAAGCTGAGCAAAGCCAAGAAAGCTGCCAGAGGCCGCATGGCTACAGAGGGGCGGCTCAGAATCTGAACTCAAACAGTCCCACTCCAGACACTGCACCATGCTGTGTCACCAGAGGAAACGTACATTTTAATTTTCAAAGAAATCCCTCCCACCTCCCCATCTGAGCTTCAGGCACGATTACCTTCCCTTAGTTCTTCAAATGCACTAAAATCCTTCATCTCAGTGATTGTTCTACATGTCCTTGCCACTGCCTGGGACACTCTCGTGTCTTCCTCCCCCACCCAGCCGCTGCCCCAGCTGAGGTCCCTCTCCCCTAACCCCAGGGAGAAGGCCGCTGCCTGGTTACAGCCTCTCCCAGAGCTGTGGGCACTTCTGTCCTAACACTCCCTACAAAAGCAGTGGCACCGGGTTTGTGACTGCTTCGTGCGTGTCTCCCAGTGGCTCCGGGAGCTCTGGGAAGCCGCTGTAACCCCAGAGCCCAGTGTAGTGCCTGACAAGTAGTAGGTGCTCCATAAAAAGGAGCAAAACGAGGAGTGACACCACCAAAAGAAACTTGAATGAAAACAAGTATAGGGGGGCCTGGGTGGCTCAGTTGTTAAGTGTCTGCCTTCGGCTCAGGTCATGATCCCAGAGTCCTGGGATCGAGCCCCGCATTGGGCTCCTTCCTCAGCGGGGAGCATGCTTCTCCCTCTTCCATTCCCCCTGTTTGTGTTCCCTCTCTCGCTCTCCCTGTTTTTCTGTCAAATAAAGCAATAACATCTTTTAAAAAATATATCCAAGAAAATGACTACTATAATATGGAATTATAAAGAAGGAGCCTTGACAAATTCCCTCATTTTGTGCATGGCTACATAGATGTGTCCCCAAAGCCAGCAACAGAATTAGGATTCTTAGCACCCAAATGTTCTGCATTTCCAGTCCAGTGCTCTTTCAAGATGTAAAGAAAAGTCTACTAAGGTGAAGGCTGAAGGAATCGAAAAACACCAAGGCCAAAGGGAAGGGTTATGGTCTCGGAACAACTGAAGAAAGGTGAAAGACTTCAGTTTCCAGCCGAGATGGTAACATTTTACACACCTAGAAGACCAGAAACCATTCATGAAACAAGTTTTCAGGCACTAGACAACAGGCGGCACAGATGAGGGCCCTCAGAGAAGGGACACAAACAAGGAGCCCGGAGACAGCCACCTCTGACCACCCAGGGAGCTTCCAGGGTCCAGGAGAAGGAAGCGTGAAGGGGCCAAAGCAGCTGGAGTCTGCAAAGGAGGGAGCAGCATAAGCCAGCAGTGTGGCCCCCGGAAGCTTGCACTGAGGACTGATCAATGCACACGTGAGAAGATACTACTAAGACTGGGGAGGAACCACAAGAAAGCAGCCAGCAGGTCCTAGTCTGTCCCTACCCGGTGACACATGGCACTGTTGTCGTAGTGGCTGAAGTAGTCTAGACTAAAGCTTGCTCTAGACCCGCCCTGAAGGAGCTTACACCAATCCACCAGAATCCAGCCCAATCCAAAAAAGTTAACTACATACCATAACAAAATCCAACATTAGCAGATTTATACAATTTGTGCTGTGAAATCTAACACCACCACCAAAATTCTTAATGTCTGGCATCCAAGCAAATATTATCACATACGAAAAGACGCAAAATAATGACCATAATCAGGAAAAATGAATAAACTGAGAAAGTCCCCAAAATGTCAGAGATTAGAATAGAAAACGATTTTTAAACAGCAATTAAGGGGCGCCTGGGTGGCTCAGTCGGTTAAGCGTCTGACTCTTGGTTTTGGTGCAGATCATGATCTCAGGGTGATGAGATCAAGCCCCACACTGGGCTCTGTGCTCAGAATGGAGTCTGCTTAAGATTCTCTCTCTCCCTCTCCCTCTGCCCCTCCCCACCCACAGTCCTGCAAGCATGCACACGCACACATATGCGCTCTCTAATAAATAAATAAATCTCAAAAAAAAAAAAAATGCTCCACACGTTCCAGAAATACATGGGGATGCTGATGAGAGAAATGAAAATATAAAAGAGACCCAAATGTAAATTCAAGAGATGAACAACACAATAACTGAATCAAAACATAAACTAAAAGAAATGAACAGATTAGACATTTTATAAAATCTCTTTAAAAATTGCCTGACTACTAGGGTGCCTGGGCACCTGAGTCAGTTGAGCATCCGACTCCTGATCTTAGAATCCTGAGATCAAGCCATAAGCCAGGCTCTGCACTCAGCACGGAGTCTACTTAAGATTCTTTCCCCCTCTCTTTCCTTCGCCCTTCTGCTCCTCCCCCACCCTGCCTTAAATAAATAAATAAATAAAATCTTTAAATAGAGCCACAATTCTAAGTCCAATGCATTTTTCACAAAGGTGCCAAGGTAATTTAAACAGAGCTAGAAAAACTGAATACACAGGTGAGGGGGAAATATCCTTTGTCCTTAATTAACTTAAAATAGATAATAGACGTAAAAACCGTAAAATGATAAAACTTCAAGAGGAAAACATAGGAGAAAAATCTTTGTGTTCTTTAGTTAGGCAAAGATTTCTTAGAGGAGGTACAAAAAGCATGCACCACAAAAGGAAATACTCATGTATTCAACTTGAACAAAACTGAGAACTTTTGCTCTTCAAAGACTACTGGTAGGAAACAGAACACCAATTGGGGTACATGGCTGGCTCAGTCAGTGGAGTGCGTGGCTCTTGTTCTCAGGGTTGTGGGTTCAAGCCCCATGTTGGTGTAGATATTACTTAAAAATAAAACCTGAGGGAAAAAAAAAAAGGAAATGGAAAAAGCAAGCCACAGACTGAGAAGAAAATATTTGTAAAATATGTCTGATATCCAGAATATAGAAAGAACCCTTAGAGCTCATTCTCTAAAATATGAAAAAAATTTGAATAGACATGTCATCACAGAAGATACACAAATGACAGCTAAGCATGGGAAAAGATGTTCAACATCATTAGTCATCATTAGTAATCAGGGAAATGTCAATTAAAACCACACTGAGATAATACTACCCACCCACTAGGAAGGCTAAGAAGATTTTTTAAACTGATTCTACTAAATGTGTTGGCAAGGAGCAACTGGATCTCTCATACGTTGCTGGTAAAAAATGCAACATGGTACAGCTCCTAAAATGGTTTGGCATTAAAAAAAATAAAGATAAAGATACACTTACCATCTGAGCCAGCAATCCCACTCCTAGGCATTTACACAGGAAAAGTGAAAAATGTGTATGTTTACACTAAGACTTGTATTTGTGTGTTCCCAGAAGCTTTATTCATAAATAGTCAAAAATTGGAAATAATTAAAATATCTATCAACCAAGTGGCTAAACAAATTGTATCCATATCCATCTTTGTATGTATCCATACAAAGAAATACTTCTCAATAATAAAAGGTAATGCGCTACTAATATACAACAACATAGATAGAGCCCAAGAGCATTATATCAACTGAAAGCTGAACCTGTAAGATTTCATTCTGCATAATTCTGCCAACATGAAATTCTAGAAAAGACAAAAACATACTAATATATCACAGATCGGTGGTTGCTGGGATCAGAGGTGAGAAAAGGTACGATGGCAAGCAGTCAAGACATGACTTCCGGTAGGTGCAGGCAATGTTTCATTTCCTGATTGTGGTTGTGTGGTTGTGGTCATGCAACAGAACATACTCGTTAAGACTCATTTTAACAAACCACCCTTCGGTGAAGATTATTTTATATAAATTATACTTTAGTACAGGTGAAAGAAAGGAAAACAAAAAAAAGGAAAGAAGAAGGAAGGAAGGAAGGGAGGAAAAAGAGAGGAAGGATGGTGTTGGGTGGGGCAGGGAGATGAGCAGAAGGCTAACCATTCTATTCTTCCCAAGCCTACCTTACAAAGGCTAGAATGAAACTACCTGGCAAGCTGCTGGCATGACTGTGATTAAAAGAATTCTTAAGAGTATCTAACTTCTTAGCTCTGATTCTGTATTTATGAAGTGAGCTCGAGAACTTAATCTCCTTGAGAACTCCGATTCAGATCAAAAGAATGCACGGTACTTATGAGACACGGGGAGTTATATGTGGTCTTCAGGTAAACCCTCAATTCATTTGAAAGGCATGCAGGAATGTACTTAAAATTGCCAGGCTATTCATATTTGTTAGTATGGTGCTATTTGTCCCTGAATGGTGTTAATAAAGCACTGCTAAGTTCTTACCCTAGACGTTGTCCAGTGGGGAAGTGCTGATCTATGAACCTGAATACCTCAAGCCTTCTAGGCAAATATTCATCTTAGTTTAGTAGGTAATAAACTGACATTCTGATTTCTATTCTAACATCAGTTCCCTTTTCCTCTTTCCTCTCATCACTACCTTAACCCAGTATAGATGGCCATAGAAGCATGGGCTTTAACAACTACATTCAAACCCCAGTTACTGTGATTTCCAACAACTTATAGTGGAGTCAAAGAGAAAGGAACCCCTTTCTACCACATATACAGAAAAAAAAATTAAAAATACAGAAATTTTGATAAAATATTTGATGTTAACAATACATCAATACAAATAAATTTAGATAAAATATTTAAAAATGCAAGAAGGCAGGAAAGGCAAAAAGGATATCCTCAATGCCAGTACAAAAACAGCAATCAAGAGTGAGAGTAATTAGCCTAAGGTGACACCCTATGATCAACATTTAAGACCTACATAGAGGCCGTAGGCACTAAGATTTCTAAAGGCCACGTGGGGATAAATGATAGGTGTGAATTTGAAACCAAGCCCCCAATAACAGACTATTGAGGAAAGGGGACTACAGTTAGAGTGGAAATGGGGGAGGGGTAGTCAATCCTGAGAAATCAAACCACAGGGCCCACGTGACCTACGAGTGCTGAGTCAACTTACACCACCTGAAAAGTGCAGAAGCCCCACTATGAGCTCTCGAGAGGATGGGTGTCTGGAGGTACTCTAATTCCAGGCATCCCAGCACAAGCAAACAAGAGCCTTTCAAAATCCAATAAGCACGCAAATTCACAAAACAATCCCTGCTAAAGATAAATTCCAAACACATATGGTTACAATCTGTCAAGAGAAAGAACAGACACAACAAATGAGAATCTGTATCCCCAAGATCAGAAATATTAGAAAATTCTAAAACAGATTATCAAATAATTATGCATAGAATGAGTAGGATTTAAAATATAGATATTAAAATGAAAGAAAAAGAAGAATGAGAGTGGGAAGAACAGGCACATTTGAAAAAGAACCACGTAGAAATGAAAAATAGAGACAATTTAATTAAAAATTCAGTAGCTGGCTTAAATAGCAGTTTAGACACAGCTCAAGCGAGAGTTAGTGAGCTGGAAGCTTGATCTGACAAATCACCCAGAACACTGCACAGAGGAAAGAGTAACTGGAAAATATGGGGACAGCAATTAGGGCACAGGAAGAACGGAATGCTAAGGTCTGAGATAAGTCCAGTGAGAATTCCAGAAAGAGAGATTAATGAAAACAGGACATGGCAATATTCCAAGAGATAATGGCTAACAATTTTCCAGAATGGGGGGAAAAAGGCACAGTCAATTTGAAGACTGAATGAGGGATTAACAACAAATCCATCCTTGGGTGCACCATAGAATACCCAAGGCAAAGAAAATCATCAAAAAGAAAAACCCCAAAAAACAAACCAAAAAAAAACAGAGAAAGATTACAAATTAAATCCCGGCTCTCTCCCTTAAAAGATGTTAGAGGCATATAGCTTACAACCAATAGGCATGTGGGGTCTTGAGTCAAATACCTGGCCCGGCAATCCCACGCTGCTTCTTACCAGGCATGGGACTCTGGACAGATATCCCACCTCTCGGATGCTCAGTTCCCTCCCTCTAAGATGGACACCTGCCTCCCATAACGGCTGCAGTGTAGAACAAAGGTTATCAGACAGATGGAGTTATATAGCATCTGAAATACACAGCACTTTGAAAAGATCAGCTGCTATTATTATTAAGTCACTGGGCACACTGTATTACCAATACTGCTTATGTTTCTATTTCTAGGCTTCAGGGCAACCACAGCCATAAACTGTGTGTGTGTGTGGAGTGTGTGGGGTAGGGGGTCCTGGAAAGAGAAACAACAGAGGATGAAGCCTCTGTGTTAAACTTGGCCTAAAATCTAGCTTGACCCCTAAATCATGCATGTTTATGGCAAACTCTATGGCACAGCCACTGCTAAGAGAACTGAGCTGGGATTTGGGATACTACCTGCCGCAGGAGAGACAGAGTTCATGGTGGACCTCACTTAAGTGCCTACTGAAACAAGGGGCATCTGGGTGACTCAGTCCATTAAGCATCTGCCTCCAGCTCAGGTGGTAACCCTGCTGTCCTGGAAGAAAGCCCCATGCGGGGCTCCCTGCTCAGTAAGGAAGCTGTTTCTCCCTCTCCCTCTGCCCCTGCCCTGACTACTTCTCTTAAGTAAACAGAATCTTAAACAAACAAACAAAAAATACCTACTGAAACAAAACAAAGAAATCAGTACTCTTTGGAGACATGTAACAGAATCCAGAGATTGCAGGGCGTAATAGTCATAATATTCAGGTTATAATCCAAAATCACTCAATAAACAAAGAAACAGAAAAACATGAACTAGCTGAAAGAGAAGAAAATGACAGAATGATTCTACAGGGACCCAAATGCTAGATATACCGACAAGGATATTAAAGCAACTATTAGAAAGCACTCCTGGGGAAACCTGGGTGGCTCAGCTGGTTAAGCGGCTACCTTCGGCTCAGGTCATGATCCCAGGGTTCTGGGATCGAGCCCCACGTCAGGTTCCCTGCTTGGCGGGAAGCCTGCTCTTCTTCTGCCTTTGCCTGCCGCTCGCCCTGCTTGTGCTCTCTCTCTCTCTCTCTTTCTCTGTCACATGAATACATACAATCTTGAAAAAAAGGAAAAAAGGAAACAAAAGAAAGCGCTTGCGGACATGAAGGAAGTGGGCCTGCGATGACCGCGAGCACAAGGCATCTCAGCAAAGACATGCCAACTACTAAAACACGCCGAATAAAAACTCTGAAGTTGAAACCCTATCTGCGACTTAGAAATTCGAGAAATGGACTTAACTGAATGATCAAATAATGGCGAATTCCCCAAATTTGGTGACAGAAATAAGTGTACAGAATCAAGGATCTTAGCAGACCCCAAGAAGATACACACACAGAAAACTACACCTAGACATATCCAAGTCAAACTGCCCACGACCACCTTGAAATCAGCAGAGAAAAGCCACCACTGTGCACAAAGAAGGAGGATTTGAATGTCCTCTACCACCGCGCCAGGAGTAGCCAAGGCAGAAGACCATGAGGCCACACTTGTGAAGGGCTGGAGGGCAACTGTCAGTCCAGGACATGACACCTAGTGAGACATCCTTGGGAACGATGATGAAGCAAAGACACTGCCGGATCACCACAAAGGTGAACAAAGAATTTATTTGTCACGCACCCTTTTAAGCAGAGCCAGCCAACAGAGACTGTGAGAAATAGGCGAAGTGCTCTGTGGGCTGAGCAGGAAGGATCCCATTTAGAAACTGGATCTTCCAAAGGAATCACGAACATGGGAAATGGTAAACATGTCGGTAAATTTTTTAAAAAACTGTATTTCCTCTTAATTTCTTCAAAAATGTGTCCAAGAGTCTGGAGCAATGCAAAGCAAAAATGGTAATTTTGGACTGTGGAATTTATAACCATACACAGATACACCACATAATAAAAACGAAAACAGAAAGTAGGAGGGTAATAAATGGGACTCTAGAGCGGTCAGGTTTCACCATTTTACATAAAGTGCTGCATTATTAACTCTAAGTAGATGGTTTCTGTCCCCACAGCTAGATGTGGGGACCCTTTAAAACCCAGGAACCGTGTCATATAATGCCTGGCACACAGCAGACACTTAATAAATATTGGCTTCTGTAGAAGTCAGTCTCCCGAGACTTTGATTACCAGGATTCAATTCAGGAGTCCAGCAGCCCCTGAGAAAGCAGAGAAAATCTAGTTTCCACAACGACAAACGTGAGACGTGAGATGCAGCAGCCAGCCACCCCCACAACCCGAGTTACAAAGCAACCAGGACATTAATTCGCTTCTGCTTGCAAAAGTGAGAGATCTGCGTTTCAAAAAGGAAGAAAGCAGGTCTACCTAACTGCCCTACAATTGGTAAATAAAGGAAGGAAAGAGGAAGGAGGGAATGAAGGAGGGAAGAAGGAAGGAAGGGAGAAAGAAAGAAAGGGAGGGAGGGAGGAAGGAACTGGAGCATCCAATATAAAATGCATGAGTTAATCAAAAATACCCACTCATCTTAACAATAAGTATAGTAGAAGGAAATTTGGGGAATTCATAGTAAATGTGTAAGGAAGGGCAGAGGCAGTAAGGATGTGTAAAGCACATCTGAAACAGTAAGAGATCTGAGTTGCAGGGACTTCTGTTTTGTTTCATTTTAAGAACTGGAGCTATGGATTTCCTCCTACACAGAACAAAGATCCATGTTATGTAAATACGGCCGGTCCCCAGGGCCCCAAATTGGTCCCACACTCTCTGCCTATAGCTCTGACCCGGCCGGGCAGCCACCTGACCTCAGAGTACAGACAGCGTGGGACATCATGCCCCCCGGTGTGGCACACGGAAGCTACATTAAGTATCACTAAGCCAACGGGCAGGCAAGTTCTTCCCACTCAATTCTCTAATGACATCAACAAAGTTGTCTTTTGGTGCTAGTATGTCTTGAACACGTCCCTAACATTGGCTCATCTCCTTTTTTAATACAGTGCAGGCCTCATGCTCTGAAGCTTGGGCAGCTGTGTCCATCTAGAATTTAAGGTTATTCTATTTTTTATCTTGCAATATTTTGGTTAAGTTTCATGTTGAGCAACTGACACAAGTTTTTCAAATTTGAAGTTTTCTAAAAAAGAAGCTACTGATACAAAGAAAGACACGGTATACAGACAAAGCAAAAATAGGAAAAGCAGTTCAGAAATGACTGACTTCTGAAAAATAATGAATTAGTGCAACCCAAGGAAAATATTCCCACTAATAACATCACATTTGTGTGCAAATAATAATGCCTTTTGTTTCAAGTACTGAAAAATCTTTTTTCTTTTTTTTTTTCTGGTATAGGTAAACATTTTCTCTCATGTGGATCAACATACTGGCTCCTTTCGAAGTTAGAAGAGCCTATTTGAGGCTAAATTAATGAAAGTACCTTTGAGATTATTACTATTTACCTATAAATGATATATTAGGTTTTTTTAAACTATTGCACGAAAGCACCAGAGTTTATTAAAATGTACATGCAAGCAAGGTTTGGATCCCCTCTCCCCAAAGTGAATGAGAGTAGCCAGCTGTATCTTCAATGACACTTGTGAAGACATCTGACCAGGTACTCTGATTAATAACCTCTTCCCGTGATGTTTTAATGTTTTTTTATTAAGTCTTCCAAGACAAACTAAATCCATCAACAGCTGATAAACTATTAGTAACAGCTGGAGTTCTCAACCTCAGCACCACCAACACACTCATTCTGCGGTGGTGGCTGTACATCGCGAGATGTTCAGCAACATTCCTGGCCTCATCTCGCTAGCTGCCAGGAGCATCTTCTCCCCAAGTTGTGACAATCAAAAACATCTCCAGACACTGCCACAAGTCCCCACTTGAGAACCACTGTAAAAAAGAAAGACTATGAGGTGTTGTCACCTGAACATTT
The DNA here is from genome assembly GCA_004023965.1 of Spilogale gracilis. Classification (NCBI taxonomy): domain Eukaryota; kingdom Metazoa; phylum Chordata; class Mammalia; order Carnivora; family Mephitidae; genus Spilogale; species Spilogale gracilis. The sequence goes on from PITA01000584.1 coordinate 181,454, forward strand.
TCTCTCGTGTGGATCAACATACTGACCCCTTTCGAAGTTAGAAGAGCCTACGTGAGGCTAAATTAATGAACTTATCATTTGAGATTATTACTATTTACCTATAAATGATATATTAGTTTTTTAAAACTATTGCGCGAAAGCACCAGAGCCTATGGTGAGTGGCTGGTCCCAGGAGGGGAGGGGTCTGGGGTCAGTAGGAAAGATCTGGCCCACCTTTGCCTCTCTGAGCTCTCCCACTACTTCTCCCCCTCACTGCCCTCTCCTCCAGCCACATGGCTCCTTGCTACTTCCCAAACACTCCAGTCCCTTCCCTGGCTAAGGGCCTTTGTACTGCAGTGTGGTTCCATCTGCCTGGAACTCAACCCCCCAAGATGTCCTCTCTGAGAACCTCCTTCTCCTCTCTTTTTAAAGATTTTTACTTATTTACTTATTTGTCAGAGAGAGAGAGAGAGAGAGAGAGAGAGAGAGAGAAAGAGAGAGAGACAGAACACACAAGCAGGGGGAGCAGCAGGCAGAGGAAGAAGCAGGCTCCTTGTTAAGAGCCTGATGCAGGACTCAATCTCAGGACCATAGGATCATGACCTGAGCCAAAGGCATATGCTTAACCAAGTGAGCCACCCAGGCATCCCCTCCTTCTCCTCTTTAAAATCTGCTCATTGAGTTCCTCCCTGACCACTTTGAAATTGCAAGCCTCCCACCTACCCCCCTTACCATGATCTACTTCTCTATTTTTCCAGAGAAATTATCACCTTATAATACACAAAGTGTTTACCTCCTATGTTTACTATTTATCAGATGGCTCACTCCCCCTCGCCACCCCTCCCCACCAAAAATCTTTGACTCATTGATATGCCTGGCACACAGCAGGCACTCAATTCAATTTGCTGAACGAACAAATGAATGAATGGTAAAGATCCGCCAAGCTAGCCTGCTGTGCCTGACAGTGGCAGCAGCACATGACTCCTGTTCTGATAAAGAATTTTCTAGAATTTACATTTCTAGCCACTGCTAAGAGAGCATGTTGTCTGGTGAACTGTTCAGGGCAACAAGAGCTGAGGTCTACATGGTGATATCATGAGCAGTCGATTATTCTCAGACCCAGCAAGTCCAGGTCACCCACAAACATAAGGAATCTCAAGCTTTCAAGTTAGAAATGAAATACGAAGTAGCAGATAAATAATTCCTTGTTCAATTTTCTTCTCTGTGTTTTCTTAGATTTGAAAAAAAGTTGCCCACTCCATTCATGAAAGCTTAATATAATGTAGAAAAGCAAAGACTTCTTAAGAAAATAGCTTCTAATAATACCTTCAAGCCTTCTTGGCTCAATTTAAAATCTAAAAACCAAGATTGACCCTGGCTGCCTTCACCTGCCATCTCTGCCGTGACGGACTTCTGAGCCGTGGTCACGCTCCAGGTTTCTGCCACACATCAGGCTCACTGGCAAGTTTACACGGGACATCACTGACCCTTTACCAAAGCTAACAAAAACCAGCAGGGGAAGGGCTTGGAAGGACTGCTACTTTGCTACGTCTGGATGGGTGGACTCTCCCACTGTCTTGTGCTCAGCACCCTGTCCCCACGCTACACACCCATGTGCCGCCACGCCTCCCTGAACTGTGCGGCCAACATTCCAGAGGTTCTGCTACATCCCGAGCAGCGGCTGTGGCAACTACCTGCCCTTCGGAGAGGCGGGCCAGGTGTAATAACCCAGCTTATGAGCTAAAAGATGTGCAACTTACCTCCACCATCCAACCACGGTGGTTCTGCAGCAGTAGCCCTAAGCCCACACAGCCCAAGATGAGCCTGGCTCCCTCTTCGATGAGTTCCTGATCAATTAGCAAAGAATCACATAATCTAGAATCCTTTAACCTAAGCATAGGTAACTAAGTAAAAATTTTAAAAAATGAAAAAATAAAGCCTTATTCCTTGATTTAAAGTTCCACCAGAAAAACGCATTTCTGGAAACTACAGCTCTGAGAAAAAAAGGATTTATCCTCTTTTATGCTAACTCAAGGGTCATCTACTAAAAATAATGAACACTGCCAGTATATTCATCATTTAAAACAGTCTGGGGCATGAGATAAATGATATGAGGGATGTTCTGGCGGAAACACAATGGATCCTCGAGCACTCGCCTGTCTGTCAATGCTTTTCACAAGACACCAATCTGTCTTAAAACAGGCTAAGCACGAGTTAATGTTTTAAGTATAATTGTTAGGTGAATGTGCTTTACAGGTTCAAAGTACTGTACATATAATCCAAGAAAACAAAGAAAAGAAATGTTGCAGGCCATTTTTCATTAAGAAAAAGATCAAATGATCTAGTACCAAAACAGAAAGCATGTTAACAGCAAACCCACCCCAAACATATTTTCCTCCCATTGTGGTTAACGTCAAGTGACAAGAGTAAACCATAATTCAATATTTGACAGAGCATTGGAGATGCAGAGACGAGAAAGACATGGTCCCAGACTCCAAAAGCTCCCCAGGGAACAAAGATCATCACACACATAACAACTCACAATACTCAGGTGGCAAGAGCCATGGGATACAGATATAAACAAACCCGAGAAGAAACCAATTCTGCCTGGAAGGGGGAGGGGGAGACACGAGATGCTTCCCTGCAACAGTGATATTTGAGCTGGGCCTTGAACAGCAGGTAGGAATCCACCATAGCGGAGGAGAGAAAGAATCTCCAAAAGGGAAAAAGACTATGCCAGGTGAAGGGAAGAGCACAGCAGAGGAAAGTATACAGAGGGTCTGCTGCCTTCAAACAGTTCGGGGAAATCAGAGATTTCACACGAAGCCACGAACCTCTGACTGAAGAGCCACACTAGAATGGGTTTTTTAAGTGGAAAGGTGAGAAAAAATAAACACAATAAAACATACCCAATGAGCAACCTTTATTGGCCCAGACATGAACAGAGGTAGAGACAGAGGTAGGACATTATAGCATGTCTATCCCAGCAAGCATTTTCATTAAGAATTCGTTCTCCAGACATACCCAGTATTTACGATTCCTCATCCAACATGTCATCCTATCACTGTAAGTCTATGTGAGATGTGCCACCCTGGACCAGCCCACTTATCCATACAATCCAATATTCTGTCTCTGACATAGCACCAGGGGACACTGGTGGGGAGAACATGATAGATGTGGCCCACTCCATGTCCATCCCAAAACATTAGAATATTGGTTGGTGGTGACCAAGAAGGAGTTTAGCCTTATTTGCAAAATTTGTTCTTTAAAAAAAACCCAGAAGGATGTAGCAATATAGAACTTACATAATTGATGATTCATAAAGCTGCTCATTAGCCATTCTTCAGTGAACAATTACTAAGTCTTTGTAAGGCCTTAAATGATTTTTGGGGGAACTAGAGTAACTCATCCATTAATGTGTTATTTCGAGTGATTTCATTCTTCTTGCTAACAGGCAAGTAAGAATGCAGATTCCCACACTGGGATTTTTTCTAATTACTAGACTAGACAGGGCTGGCCAGTCTGAAAGATAAAGCATGCTCTTGATTCTTCACTGGCTTTGGCGGGGGAGGGGGAAATCTGATTCCCGCACACTGCAGGTCCTTGCTGACTTAACTAAATTTCAACAGCAAGTTGCATGAGCAAACTTTCTCTATATAAATGCCAATCTCTAACAAGACCCATGCTGATTTATTAGCTCTTGTATGAGCAGATCCGTCCAATGCATAATGTTTTATATTGCAAATTTTTGAGAGCTACTGATGGTTATTACCAGCACTACACAATGGGCTTGCTGAAAAGACCAACTTAATTCATGAGCAGCCGTCCTTTCTACGCCATGCATACATGGAAATTCCTCTTTGATTTGTGGCTTTAATCACGGTCCCAAACCTGTCATTATTTATAACTCTGACTTTTACACTGACGGTCAACAGGAAACATTTACTCGGGTTACCTGACAGGAAAGAGCTCTGTAGCTCCAAGGGTTGGTGAGCTCCATTTGGATGTTACATGTCTCTCCTGCCGACTCACCAGGTTGGGGACAGAGCTGGAGGAGGTGGGAGTCAGAGTGCTAGAGTCTACATGGTATTAACAAACGGAAAGATAATGCCTAAATATGCAGTGACTTCTCTAGTCAGACTTGAGGCAGATTTGAAAAGGAAAAAGGGCTGTAAAAGAAAAACAACAACCTTTGGGGTGAGTGTGTGTGCACGTGATTCTCCATGTTCCTACTGTTCAAAATATCTAAACCCATCAAGTAACACTGACCAACATAAAATCCCTTCTTTACTGACCACCTTGGCCAAACTACTAGGAAGGTTACCCTCCTCCCTTATTTATTTTTTTTAAACAATTTTATTTATTAATGTATTGGAGACACAGAGGGAGAGAGGGAGAGAGGGAGAGTATACATGCAAGAGCGGGGGAAGAAGAAAGGGAATGGGAGAGAGTCTCAAGTCAACACGGCACTGGGCGCAGAGCCTGATGCGGGACTCGATCTCACAACCCCGAGGTCATGACCTGAGCTGAAACCAAGAGTCAGAAGCTTAATCAACTGCACCACCCAGGCTCCCCTGCCCTCCTCCTTCTGGTAAGAAGCAAACTCTTCCATGGAGGCATCAAGCTCCATCCCGGTCTCATACAATCCAACCCCCATTGTCTTCTACCCTCCCTTTCAGCTATCATCTTTCCCTTTAGGGGGCACCTGGCTGGCTCAGTCGGTAGAGCACGTGACTCTCGGTGTAGGGATTACTTAAATAAATTGACTAAAACCTTTAAAAAATAAAGTCCATATGTCATCTTTCCCTTTTCACTGACTCCCCCCCTCAGTCCATGGTTATGCTTTCCTCTGTACCTTGATTTTAAAAATCAATACCTTTTAGAAATCAAAGTATAACACATGACAACTGTCCCACTTGACAGATTTTCACAAACTGAACAAACTGCTGGAACTAGTACTCGGCTCAACAAAGAGAATTTTACCAGCATCTCCAAAAGCCCCTCACGATCCCTTCTGCTCACTATCCTACCACAAGGGTGACCACTCTCCTGCCTTCCAACAGGCCAGATGACACTAGCTTTGTTCTTCTACTTCATATAAATAGAATCACTCGGTATGTACCCTTTTGCGTCTGGCATCTTTCACTCATCATTATGTTTGTAGGAAGTTCATCAACACTACTGAACAGACTTGTAGATCACTCACTATTACAACCGCATAGTTTTCCATTGTGTAAATGGAACCACAATTCATAATCCATTGTATTCATGATGGGACATGTGGTTAGGTTCCAGTTTTCAACTATGAAGAATAGTGCTATTATTTGATGGGGAAAACAGATAAAGGTGGTTAAGAATACAATTACAGTGATGAGCAGTGAGTAATATATAGAATTATTGAATTGTTATATCGTACAATTAAAACTAATATGAGGGGGCGCCTGGGTGGCTCAGTTGGTTAAGCGACTGCCTTCGGCTCAGGTCATGATCCCAGAGAGCCGGAATCGAGCCCCGCATCGGGCTTCCTGCTCAGCGGGAAGCCTGCTTCTCCCTCTCTCACTCCCCCTGCTTGTGTTCCCTCTCTAGCTGTGTTTCTGTCAATTAAAAAAAAAACAAAAACAAAAACAAAACTAATATGATACTGTATGTTAATTATACTTCAATAAAAAATTTAAAAATTTAAATTTAAAAATTTAAAAATTTAAATTTAAAAAATTTAAAAATTTAAATTTAAAAAATTTAAAAATAAAGAGCATATATATATGCTCTTTATATATATATATATATATATATATATATATATATATATATATATATATATAAAATGTGGGGAGACAAACAAGATTAGCTACAGAATTACTAGGAGAATTTATCCAGAGCACATAATACAATATCGCATGCACAGTCAGTAAATAATTATTACTTGATTTTTTTTTCCCTAACTACTCAATATATCTAAAGTTTTTATCTATGGATAAAGTTAACAAGGCTCTGAGATCACAAAAGGTGCTTGATGATTAAAAACAAACAGGGATGCCTGGGTGGCTCAGTTGGTTGAGCATCTGCCTTCTGCTCAGGTCATGATTCCAGAGTCCTGGGATCGAGTCCCACACTGGGCTCCTTACTCAGCAGGAAGTCTGTTTCTCCCTCTGCCTGCCATTCCCTCTGCTTGTGCTCTCTCACTCTCTCTCTGACAAATAAATAAATAAAATCTTTAAAAATAAAAACAATTAAAAAAAAGAACGGTGCAATTATGACCATGACTTTTTGAGAACAACACATTCACATCTTGTTGGGCATATAACCAGGAAGAGAATTATTGAGCCATTCAAATCTTTTTTTTTTTTTAAGGTTTCCAGAGTAAATATAAATAATGCAAATGTGTTCTGAGCTCCTCTATCCAAGAAAAGCAATTGACCTCAATCCTTCCAGCTGCTTCTCCTTGAAGGGGTCTGTTTTCCTCTGCTAGGCTATGGGCTGACAAGAACAGTGACCATTCCCAAAAGTATCCAATTACCAGCCAGTGCCTGGAATACAGGAGGTACTTAATAAATAACCACTGAGCTAGTGGACTACAGGTGACACCGGAGTCCACGTAACTCCTAATGCCTTCCCAACTAGTCCTGGTCTGGCTTCTGCTTATTGGCTACAGTGGAAAAGCTCTAAGTTCACTGAAGACCTTCCAACTACCAAAGCCTGTGGCCTGTCTTCAGGACTCATCTTCTCCAACCCTTCTGTGGCAAGTGACATGGACAATCGCCCCAAACAAAACCTTGGCTTCAAGGGTGCCCTGGCTTCTTACCTCTGGGATGTTTGTTCTCCAGGGCTCACTACTAGAAGCTTCTGCTGCAGGGAGCTCCAACCTTGACCTTCTTCTTGTCCAACACTTTCTCATGCTGCTCTTATCCATTCTCCCTGGCCCCAGCTTCCACCCACCACTAATGACTCTCTTCAGTCCTAACTCTGCTCCAGAGCCCTACGAGGGGACTTTTCAGTGGCCTCCTCGACCGTGCCCCCAAGATCTACTGAACATACCTCAAAAGTAACTGTCCAAATGGAAAACATGACCTCCATCCTCACATACTGCCTGGTTTATTTATTCAGCATGCACTTCTGTGTGTCTATTATGTGCCACTCAGCAGGTTAGACCCTAGTGATCCAAGATAGGGAAGACTGGGTCTGATGGACCAGAGCAGGCATCTGGCCACGCCTGGCTTAAATGCTGCCACAGAGTCTGGGGAGGATGGGAGAAGAACCCGGTCTAGCCTGGGTGGTGGAAAGCATAGGTGCTCCCACAGGGTCTGTCTCTGAGCTGATTCTTCCCTATTGAACTATCTACAGACCCCACTTGCTGCTCTGACACCCACCTCCTCCACTGAGACCCCACTGCCCCTGCCTGGGTCCCTGGAACACAATACTTTTTCCATCCCTAGCTTATTTCTTCACAGTCTGCCCTTTAAAATGTAACTCAGCTCAGGGGAGTCCCCTGACTAGAATTCTCCAGTTCTACCCCATGGGCTCCTTGAACAAAAGGCAAAGCCCTTATCCTGTGAGGGGCTGAAGGCCATACGTGGTAGCTGCCTCCCTTTCCCTCCCCACTGCTCCTCTAACTCCTGTGTCCAGAGCTCACTGTGCTCCTGATGCATGAGTCCTGGACAACAAAGAGCCCATCCAGCCTTAAGGCTGTGCCCAGACTGTTTCTCCAGCTCCATGGAGGAACATCTCTATCTTGTTACTCAAACCTTAGAGGGCTTCTCAAAGCTCCAGAGACGCCTTCTCTGGCCACTCAAGGTAAAACAGCACTCCATCCCTCCAATAGCACTGTCTGGCACTTCTGATCACACCCCCTCCCCGCCCCCCGTCCCCCATCCTGTACTGCACCTAGCACTCCCGAACTTAGCTCACTTTTTTTTTTCTTAAAGATTTTATTTATTTATTTGACACAGAGAGATCACAAGTAGGCAGAGAGGTAGGCAGAGAGAGAGGAGGAAGCAGGCTCCCTGGCAAGCAGAGAGCCCAATGCCTTGATCCCAGGACCCTGAGATCATGACCTGAGCCGAAGGCAGAGGCTTTAACCCACTGAGCCACCCAGGCGTCCTTGTGTTGACTTTTTAATGGCTGTCTCTACCATTGGACTGTAAGCTCCATGAGAGTTCAAATCAGATTTGCTTCATTCACCTCTGTGTCCATAAAGCCTAGCGTAGTGCCTGGGACTCAATAGGTCCTGAATAATTATTAGTCATGTTTAGTCATGAATGAACAATTATTAGTCATGAATGAACAGATGAATGAACAGCAAGTCTGCCAAAGCATGGCGGTAAAGTACAAATTCTATAGCCAGACTCCCTGGTTGGAAGCCCACCTCTGTCACTTGCTAGCTGTGTTGTTTGGGGCAAGTTAGAGTTTCTGTGCCCCTGGGGAGCCTTGCTTGGCAACAAAATAAAGTTAAAAATACTTGCCCCCTAGGGTTTTTGTGGTTAAATACCAGAAGCACTCACGGCAGAGCCTGGCACAGTATCAGCCCTAACTAAATGGCAATTCTTGTACCACTGCCTGGGTTGCCTAAAGCATAAGTCCCAGCAACACCTAGGGACTCCCTGCCACCTCTCAGGGGAAGTCTAAACCCCATGACTAGGAAGACAGATTCTTATTCTTCACAGGTGGGCCCCCAACCCACCTCTGCAGTCTCTCCCACTCCTTGGCCCTATATACCCCTGATTCCCAAGTCTCCAAACTTCTCACCACATATCCACCTCTGCACGCCTGGGCCATCTGCCTGGAACATGCATCGCCTTCCTTGGCCTGACCCAGTTCAAATGGCACCTCGCATCCTACCGCTGGCAGACATGCAGCTCTGTCTGCCCCTCTGCCTGCATGAGCCCTCGAGCACACTGCCTTCTGCACACCTCTAGCATGCACCTCTCCACTGGGCAAGGATGTCCCTGGGGTGGAGCCCAGGGTTTCTTTACCCCCCTGTCCTCGGCACCTCCTGCAGGCTGGCCCCTGAAAGAAACTGGAGAGACACCTGTTACTGGATGAATGACTTTCCAAACATGAAAAGCAACCATTTGCCCTCATCTTACTTTTTTCCCATCAGGGCTCAAATTAAGTGTTTTTTCTTGTTTTTGTTTTTGGTTTTTTTTAAGATTTTTATTTCTTTATTGGACAGAGAAAAACACAGCTAGAGAGGGAACACAAGCAGGGGAGTGAGAGAGGGAGAAGCAGGCTTCCCGCCAAGCAGGGAACCCTATGTGGGGCTTGAACCTAGAATACTGGGATCATGACCTGAGTCGAAGGCAACTGCTTAATGACTGAGCTACCCAGGAGCCCACAAATTAAGTGTCCTAAGGGTCAAAACCACTTTCTTTTATTACCTAGGTTTTGTTGCAAATATTCTGTTTAAAAGATCTTACTTTGGGGCGCCTGGATGGCTCAGTCAGTTAAACATCTGCCTTCAGTACAGGTCGGGGTCCTCAGATTGAGCCCTGCATCAGACTCCCTGATCAGTGAGGAGTTTGCTTGTCCCTCTGCCTCTGCCCCCCACCCTGCTCGTGTTCTCTCGCTCGCTCTCTCTCAAATAAATAAAATCTCTAAAAAATAATAAATAAGTATCTTAATTTGTCAGGGTGCCTGGCTAGCTCAGTCAGTAGAGCAGGCAACTCAATCTCAGGGTCATGAGTTCAAAGCCCACGTCGGATGTGGAGCCTACCTAAATTAATTAATTAATTAATTAATTAATTAATTAAAGAGAAAAACAAAATTTAAAATGATCTTAATTTGTCACATAGAAAACCATTTAAAACACTCTTTTTAAACAGATACGATTTCAGGGAATCTCTTATGTTCATCCGTTTACCCTACAGGAAATGGAAAATACAGAACAACAAAAGTAAAATACATTATAATGATCGGAGAGGGGAAGCAAAGCTGATTCTATGTCTACCACTCTGACTCTTGTTCCTTGCCACCTCATCCTGCTGGGAGGACAGAAGTACATGTTTTTATCGCCAACATATCAAAAGGAGAAATGAGATGTGAACTTTGAGCAATATGTCAAGGGTTACTTAATAAAACAGAGGTCATGCTAGCAAAAAGCTCAGCTCTTCAAACTGAGCCTGATGGGAAAGACAACCTATAAGCTTGGCTCAGCCAATAGACAAGCTTAGAGGCTCTGATAGAATGAAGTCAAGTTCGATTTAGAACAAGGGCTGGCTAACTATGGCCTGTGAACCAAATCCAGCCCACTGCTTGTGTTTGTAAATAAAGTTTTATTAGAAAACAGCCATACCCATTCACTTAATGTATGTCTGTGGGTGTTTCCAGGCTACACCAGCAGACTTGATGAACTGCATCAGACCTTTTAGCCCACGAAGCCTAAAATATTTACTATCTGATCCTTCACACACACACACACACACACACACACACACACACACAAAAGTGCCCATCTTTGATTTAGAGAATAGTGCAAATGTCGGGATTTTTTTTTCCATTTCTGAAGTATTAGCATACTCAAGTTCCTGTTCCTAGCTAGTGCACTTAACAGGGGGTGGGGGTGGGGTGCTTCTTGTTAACTGACAATCTTTGATTCAAGTTTATCTTATAGTTCAGAGAAAAAGTTCAACGGTTTGGTTTTGGGCTCAAATTAATAATAGCTTTTCCACTTTGGGGGCACACAGCCTGGCTGTGGTCCTTGAACAGTACATTTTTACAAACTTGGAATGGAGCAGGCAGGTAAAATGGAATGCTTTTTGCTCCGGAGGATGTCTTTCATTCCAGCATAACCATACTCTGCTTCTTCCAGCACTAAGTTCCAAAGAGTCTGTGTTTCTCCACCCTAGCCAGCCCTATTTTCTAGGAAGTTCAGATGTCTCTGGTTGGCACCTAGACTTTCTCACCAATACAAGTATGCCCTCTTCCGACTTTTTTCATAGATACCTCTTAAAAACTAAACATTTGAAAATGGAATTGTTCCCTAAATACTAATATATTCTACCAGTTTGTCTTCAGAAGCTAAATGCACCCGACAGTAATGTTGCAGGGGCTTCGGAACGGGGATCCAGCTCTCCCAACTCTTTGTCCGGATATTGGATCACATATGAAACTTTTACCTCATTTTTCAAAAACTCTGTATTATGGAAATTTCCAAGCGCATGCAAAAATAGAGAGAACGGTATAATAAATCCCTACGTCCCAACAGCCAGCCTCAACAAGTATCACTATTCTGCCTTCTTCCCCCATTTACCCTTCTTCCCAACTTCGTGCTTGTTTCACGTTTTAAATGCTTGTGTGCTCCTGTTAGATAAGGCCCTTCTCCTTTGAACAAAACCGTGTTACCACCATCACATCAGACAAAGTTCATAATTATTCTTAACATTTAATTTAACATCTACTGGCCAGTCCAAGTTCAATTTCCCCCACTGTTTCCATCATGTCTTATTAAAGCTGATTTGTTCAGCTAAGAGCCCAAGTATGACCACACATTATCTGGTGACTGGTCATTTAGGTGTCTTTTCAGCCTCACCTCATCCACAACAGATCACCCTCATTTTTGCTTTCAACTACCACCAGCATCTGCTTAGATGCTAATTGGCCAAGCAAACCTCACCAAGAGTAGCACCTCTTTGGGCTACACATGCTATAAGCAAATGCACAGACCCCGTAGGCACAAACTCACGCAGCCCCACTTTCCAGCGCAATCCGCCACGGGGACCAATATGCCAGGCCACCCCACACACTTTCTGCTCTCAAGAGAAAGAATTTAGCAAGCTAATTCTCTAAAATTAAATCTTTTCTCTGCTGCGATGGCCTGAAGACTCTGAATGGTTTAAAAAAAACAAGGCATACATTCATTAAGGCTTTTTTTTTTAAGTCAGCCAAATTTAATCAAGAATCACAAAGTAAATCAGACAAGCCTTGTAATCCATTATTGTTACAAGTAACAACATTAATTAAACACCTAGTTCAAACAGGACATTGTGTTATAAAAAGGATGACCTGTGTCCCTGCCCAAAGCGACTTACAGCCTAAATGGGGCGGTTATCACATCGCTTACACAAAACACCCAGGAAGGCAACAGACTTAAAATCACCCAAACTGACATCCAAGCCCCCACCATTAGGTTAAGAATATTGGTGAGGCTGATCTGAGTGGCAGACAAAAAACAAGAGGCAAAGGAATGGAGTGGGACTGCTAGTTCTGTTTTTTATGAGCTGTGCCACACTAGATGAGTTACTTAACCTTTCTGATTCTCAGTCTTATCGTTTGTAAAGTAGGAATAATCTCACCTACCTCACAGAGTAGCAGCCATAAACACTGCATAAGAAAAATCTTACATGAAAGCCCAGCACTAGCAATGATGATGAAAATAATAATAATAAATTCACTGACTATAAAACTCTTTATGCCAGGCACTAAGCTAAATGTTGTATGTGTACTACCTCATCTAACTCTATCAGTTTTATGAGACATCTCTTATGTAATTTTCCAGATGAAGAAATTAAACAGAATGAGTGGGGGGATCGATCTGCTTGTCTAATACGACACAGCTAAAGGCAGGTAGTGGGTCACAGGATCTCAGAGTTCTTGCAGTCAATCATGGCATAATGCCTCCCAAATGTCACCACAGTAAGGAGTAAAGGTGGGACCCAGGGAGTCTGGGGGGCCAGGGAACAGACCCTCCTACTACAGCTATTAAATCAATTATATTGTAAAGTCATTATTTGTATTATATTGTAAAGTACAGCACCTCATAGTTCCCACCCCTGCTCAAACAGGAAGCCCCACGAGTCTCCCAAAAATGCAATCCCAAGACATGGGTATAGTCAGAGCCATAATGGTGGTTTCCTTCCTTGTTGGGGCAAGTCCTCAGTCGTCTGCTACAGAGTATTTAATGCCTTCTCTATTATGAGTCTCAAACACCCAATACTTGTTCAATCAAGGCCAAAGTAGAATCAATTTTCTTTTTTTTAGAATCAATTATTTTGACCTATATAATCTCTTACTTTCTTTTTGTACATATATACAAAAAAGACTAAAGAAAGCTAGCCACCAGGAAAAAGGTCCAATTGCCACCATGGTTTGAGAAGCCTAACCAAGCCACGTAGAAAAGATATCTGGACAAGAACTGAGGTCTTGGCCAACAGTCCCGTCAGATCTCCTGTGCATGAAGCCATTTTGGCCCTTCTCACCTTCCCAGAGCTCATATGCGAACACTGAAGCTTTCATGTCACCCAGGTAACCCACAAAATTGTTAGCAATAATAAAATACTGTTCATTTTGGGGCCCCTCAGTGGCTCAGTTGCTTAAGCGTCCGACTCTTGATTTTGGCTCAGGTCATGATCTCAGGGTTCTGAGATCAAGCCCTCCTCAGACTCCGTGCTCTGTGCCAGTCTGCTTGAGATTCTCTCTCTTCCTTTCCCTCTGCCCCTCCTCCCACTCATGCTCTCTCTTTCTCTCTCTCTCTCTGAATAAAATCTTTGAAAAATAATAAATAATAATAAAATGCTGTTGGTTTAAGTCACTAAGTTTTGGTGTGATGTATTAAATAACTAATAAAACAGTCAGCAATGAGCCTTTCCCGGCAGGCCAAATATCAAATCTATAAGTAAAAGGGGCCTTAAGAGAAGTTCACTGATGTTTACCAATAGAAATGTTACATTCCTTCCATTCAAGCAAGTCCATTGGCTGAAACACTTATCTCTGTAAACCCAGGGTCTATACTGTACCCGGCTCAACAGTGTTAAAATAAATATGAATAATGATCACATTGGTAACAATACTAAATGACAGCTAATGTTTACCAAGTGTTTACATTCAGAGGACTTCACACTAAACCTTTTATTCACTTATCCTTCACTAAAGCCTTTGAGGTGAAACACAATCATGCCCATTTTGCAGATGAGGCCATTGAGGCTCAGTGATTCGTCTAAGACCACACAGCCAATAAAGGGCTACACAGGACCTCCTTTACCTTCTGGCTACCTGGATCCTAACCACTGGCTTTATTACCCCTTCAAGTGCCATCCTACTTTAATAATGTTGCTTTCTTCTAAAGGAGATAATGTCTACAAAGAGTTTAAAACTGTGTCTGACCTGCTGCAAATTTTCAATAAACATCAGCTCTTACAATGAGGAATCTGCAGACAGGTAAGGAAAAAGGATAGCAAGCCTTGGTTAAAGTTAGCTGTTCTGATGGTTGTACAGGCCTCCTTCACCAGCAAGCATCCCAGGATTTGGTAATTTTCTGTGAACAAGTCTGCTCTCTCCCTGACTGTGAATCCCTTTCTGGTTCATCTTTGTAGGTCTAGGGCGCTGTACATGGCCTAGCCCAGAACTAGTAGGTGCTCAAGAAACAGTTTGTTGAATGGAAAGGAAATGCTTCTTGAACCACAAATGTGAACTTGCCCTTACAGGATGACACCGCCCCCAGCCAAAGTCCTTAAAATGACCCCAAAGAAAAGGAGAGGAAAGGGACAAGTGAAGGAGAACTACCAGTGGAATGCCCGCCCCAAAGAGCTCCTTGGGATAAGAGATGAGGCTGGGCTTCTGGCCAGTACACGTTAAGGAGTCCACAAGGAGGGCCGGGACCTCCCAAACTCCCATCACTCTGAAAAGTCCCAGGGAAAAAGTGGAGACCCCAGGTCGAAGTCTCCCCAACCCCGCGGGGGCCGCGCCTCTTCCCGCCCTAAATCACCAGGACTTGGAACGAGCCCTCCAACCCCTCCCCGGCCACCGCGGGAGCAGGAGGGGAAAGAGAAAGAAAGTAACCGGAAGTCAGAAGTTTCCTAACAACGACCAAAATCCTCCCCCAGGAGGGGAGGACTCCCCATCCTTGGTCCGCCCCGCCCAATGAGGAAGGACAGCCACAAGTGCATCCAGGCAGTTAGGAGTCCGCTCTTGGGTCCCAGCAAGGAGGGCCTGGCCTGTAGCTCCGCCCGGGCGTCCCATGCACCCCGAATTCCATGAGAGCTTCCCAGGGAGGGGCGGGGGCGCCCCAACTGTTACTTACAATCGTCTAAGTCATCATGCAAGTCCACAAAGTACAGAGGAATTTCTGAAAACCAAGAAAGACAGGAGTTACACACAAGGAGGGGGTCGCGGCAGGCGGGCTCAGGGAAGGGCGGGGATCCTGGGCCCTGAGGAGTGGTCTCGGCTGGCGAGGGGGTGGGGGCTGGGGGAGGGGACCGCCCCTGCGCCCAGGGAACCAACCCCACTCACCCGCCATCTTGGGATGGGCCAGGAGGCGGGGTCCGCGCGGGAGGGCGGGGCTGGTGGGGCGAGGGGCGGGGCCTCATGATCCAAGACCCGCCCCCTGCCGGCCCCTCCCCGCGAGCCTCCCGGCGCCGGCCGAGCCCCGCCCTCGCGGCGAAGGTGGCTGCCGAGGTGGGCGGGGAGGTCAGGTGACCCGGCCGGCGTCCCAAAATGGCGGCGGCATCGGCACCCGGGAGGCCGAGGCACCGTCCCGGCTGCTGAGGCGGGCCCCGTGCAGCTGGCGGCGGACGGGCCGGGCCGAGGGCTGGCAAGCGGACGGCCGCGGCCTCTGCGCGCTCCGCGGCTGGGGCTGAGCCGTGCGGCGGCGGCGCCAGGGGATGCTCGTGCTGGGCCGGGCCTCTCCCTCAACTTAGGGCGGCGGCGGGCCCGCACCCCTGGCTCCCGGGCCATGGCGCTGAGGGAGCTCAAAGTGTGTCTGCTGGGGGTGAGTGGCGTTGGGCCGGCCGCGGGTGGGCCGCGGAAGGCCGGGCAGGCCAGGGACCCAAGCGTGCCCAAGTCCTCTGCGCCCCTTCCCCCAGGCTCGGTGCAGGACCTGTCCCGGGACCCTCCCTCCGGCCCCCGGGCCATCCTCCCCACCTTGCTGCCCTCTCCTGAGGGTCTTGCTGGCAGGACCCCTTCCTGGGGTCCAGGGACTCTTCCCGCCCCCAGAGCGTAAAGAGCCTTCCCTGCCTCTCCATGTACCTAGGTTGAGAGCAATTCCTAAATAGTTTCGTACTAAGGTACTAGTTAGAAGTTGGCCAGGTCTTCCAAAGTAAAACCAATGGCAGGTCTTAAGGTTTTACAAGCAGGATTTGTCTCCTTTCTCATTTGTTTGGAGTTTCTGAACTTAGGGGATACCCGTGACACTTCTCGCAGAGTTACTTTTTTGGGGGGAGTGTTCAAATCAGGAAGCCCCCAAAAACTAGTTGGAAGCTTCTGCTTCCTGTCTTATCAGGCAACTTTGCTCCTTCAGATCGTGCTTTCTGAAGTTGATGTTCTTTTGCCTAAATTGCTGCTTTGAAGGCTGAAAAAGATTCCAATAACTAGTTTTCCCCCTGCCCAAATAGGGCGGGGCTGTGATTTATCAGGGATTACTCAGAAGTAATTCAGGAGTTCATAGTTTACTTACACATATTAAAAAGCCAGTGTGTCACTTTTCACACTAAGCAGAAACTTTGCGTTTTTCAGAAGGTTCTCATGTCCTTAAAAACTGCAAAACTCCTGTCCTGCAGTACATTTTAAAAACTAATTACTCCCACTGAATGTTTATAAAAACTTTCTTTAGGTCCCTGAGCTTCCAAAAATTAGCATATAAGGTGATTTTTCTAAAATCCTGAGTTTAAGGCCCAAAGTAGTTTTCTTTTCTGCGTGCAGGTAAACTTACCTGTATTCACCCATCTTGTTCTTTTTCAGGATACAGGCGTAGGTAAATCAAGTATCGTGTGGCGGTTCGTGGAAGACAGTTTTGATCCAAACATCAACCCTACAATAGGGTAAGAGATTAAATTTATTGAATGTATATCTAAAGATGTATTGGAGGTCCTTCCAAATTAAAAGGTGTGTTGTGGGAGTGAGGAGGCGTCCCTCCATTACATAGCAGTGTATTCACAAATGGTGGTTTCCATCATCTCTGGAAGAATTAGGAAGTGTACAGTGAGGATTGTTGTGTCTTAGAACAGTTATCTTTTGATGTGTGAGGGGAAAACCTCAAAGTAAAAATGTGAATGAAAGTTTTACTTAGTAGAGCATATTTCAGTCTATAAAAATGAACAGCAATTACATCTTGAAATAAAGCTAATACTATTCTTTCAGGCATTCAGCTAAAAGATATTTAGATGGTTTTAGTTTCTGCTGAAAAGTAAGAGGTATCTGTCAGATTGGGAGGGCTGACAAATGGAAATGTGGATGCCCAGGACAGGGCTGTGGGCCGTATCACCACTGCTACCTGTCTGAATCTTCTCATACCTTCTTGCACTAGTAGTAATAATGAATTAATATATTAATGTTGAAATGTCAGCTTTTTCCGGGTGTCTGGTTCTTTGGATAAGTGAAATTGAGTGGCTATAGGTTTTTGACTATGAGAAAATTTGTCAGGGTATTTAAATATTGTAATATTAATACTTGCCCTGTGAGTTGTGTTTCGTAGATTTTAATACTGTGTTAGGCTTGGAAAATTAAATAGCTGCTATGGTATTTTTATTGCTCACTCTCCATCAAATGGTTTCTTCTGTTGAAAGAATAATGCAGTTCTGCCCAATATTTTACAACATACACATTCAAAGGCATGGGGATGAAACCACCACTAACTTTCTGAAATTAAAATGCCTTTTGATATCCTTCAAGAAAGAACTAGGTATGTGTCCATGTTTAATACATGACAACGTCTGCCTCAGGGTCTGCGTGCTGCTACCCGCCCGGGAAAGAGAAGTGACAGGAAGTGATAGCAAATAGTGCTGGTGACTCAGTGAATGACACCTTTCACACCGGGTCAAAAAACACCGCCTTGGTTAAAAGCACTCTCTGAGAGACCGCCAGAGAACAAGAAGGGGTATAGCTCTGGCAGCAGTGACAGGCCCACAGCCCTATCCAGGGTGTCCACGTACCTATTTACTGGCCCTCCCAATCTGACAGATTCTTCAGTTCCTCACCTTGAGTCCCGGTCTCTTCACCAGGTGGTCTTGGCTCACATTTCACAGGAAAGAGGAAGATGAGGTTTTCTCCAGTTTCCTTCCACTTTTCCTTCTTTCTTTTTCCTCAGCCTTAGCGGGTATGTTCCTCCTTTGTGACCACCTCCACACACACCTGACCTCTGAAGGGCTCTCCTCGACAGTTTTCTCTTGATCCCCTGCCCTGCCTTCTTGTCACAACCTGCAAACGTGCTCCTTTTACCTGCTCTACCAAGACCGTACTATCCCCCAAGCCTGCCACGCCAATGCTGGCATTCTTGGAAGAGAAGTCACTCCCTCCTCAACTGCCGCTCCCTCTTCAGCCCACTGTTGCCTCCATTCCACCCCCACCATTTCACCAAAACCAAGGGCTTTTTCTTTATTTATCCTTTGAGTGCCTTTTATATGTCATGCTAGACTGGGTGCTGGTGATTTAGACATGGGTCAGCAAACCCTGGACCTGTGGCCCACTCCTATCTTAATAAATAAAACTTCCTAAGATCATAGTCATATTCGTTCATTCACATATTGTCTCCACTGCTCTCCAGCTACAATGGCAGAGTTGAATAGTTGTGATGAAGGCCCTAAGGCCCAGAAAGCTGAAAATATATGCTATTTGGCCTTTTTCAGAAAAGTTGGCCAACCTCTAACTTAGATAAGCTTGGTTCCTGCCCTCATGGACCTTACCTACAATAAGGAAAGAAAAACATTCTAAAACTAATGTACAGGAAAGGATTCGTTTGACCTTTTTCTGTGCTGCAAAGGAGAAACATGAGTGCTCTGAGAATATATGTCAGTCTCCTGGCCTAGGCCTAAAGAAATAGCCAGTGCCTAAGGGAAACAGTGGAAGTGTAAAGCGCTTAGAAGCCCTGACACTTAAATATTGAAAGATGAGTGGATTATATAGTCTATATTTTTAGCTGTGTTGGAAGGTGCATGATAGTACCTCATTCTGGTTTTAACTTCCATGTCCCAAAGATGGAGGTGGGGATAGATGTGCAGAGGGAGGCTGGAGGGGCAGAATGGCTAAATTTCCATTATCCAGAGAAAGCTCCAATTTAAGTCCAGGCCAGATGACTCTTAGGGCTCATGCTTCCCTCCACCCTGCCCAGTGTGATGTATTTGGCCATTAGGGAAGACCATGAATATGGGAGGAGTGGTGAATTTAGGACAGGAGACAAAATGGACACTGAATTCTGCAAGGACAAGTTCCAAATCATAGGTTGGAAATACGGGCCTGGCTCTAAGGAGGAAGACTGGAGAAGTTGACTTGAGACAACATTGCATAGGTGAAGCTGAGTTGTGGGAGGAGACGAGAACACTGATGGGAGACATGGGGAGCAGAACATAGCTGAGGAAGACATGCAAGACAAGCGTTGCCAGAGGGATGGCAGCAGGAGATGACAGTAAGGGAGAATTATCATGGAGGAAGAGGACTAGGGAAGACAAGAGTTTTATTCCAACACAGCCTGTGGTAAATGATGTTCGAGCCTCCTCTGATCTCCAGGACCTGGCCCCTTTCCTCATCAGCCTCCTGGTCACCCCTCCAACATATCTTTTTCTACTGCCTCATAGTTCCTGCTGTCCCCTATACTACTCACTGCCCTCAACACCACCAGCTAGTTAACTTCCACTCTTGGAAAACTTTCTTCTTAAACTTTTGATTACAGTATTTTTCAAAGAACAAAGATGTTTAATTTTGATCAAGTTCAATTTATCAATTAGTTTTGTAGTTCATGTTTTTTGTGTCCTATATATCCAAAATCACAAAGATTTTCTCCTGTACTTTCTTTTAGAATTTTTATAACTTTATGTTTTAAATTTTACTTTATGACCTATTTCTAACTAGCTTTATTTTACCATGCAAGGGAAATCAAGGATCATTTTTCCATGTGTCAATCTAGTCATTATAGTAACATTTGTTAATGTTGAATTCTGCATTTATTAAATTACCTTAATGCCTTTGTCAAAAATAAGCTGATAAGTATGTGTGGGTTTAGTTCTGTTTGATTGATCTATTTGTGTCTCCTTGTGCTGGTACAATAAACAGTCCTGATTGCTATAGATTTATAGGAAGTCTTAAAATCAGGCAGTATATGGCCTTCCATCGTATGTATATTTTTCAAATCTGGTTTTTCTCAGTCCTTTGTATTTTTAAATTTTAGAATCACAGTGTCCAGTTACTGGAAAAAACAGCTGAAATTGTGAGTTAGAATGTAGCAAATCTATTGATTAATTTGGGGAGATTTTTGACAATATTGTGTCTTATCCATAGACATGGTATACTTCTGAACCAATTCAGTTCTGATTTCTGTCAGCAAAGTTTTTCAGTTGTTACTGTGCCAGCTTTTCACATATTTTGTTAAATTTATCCCAAAGTATTTCATGTTATTTTATGATTAGTAGATGGAATTTTTTCATTTCAAATTTTAATTGTTGCTATATATACAGTAAATTTGATTTTTACGTATTGGCCTTGTGACTTGCTAAATTCAGTTAGTTCAGGCACCTTTTTCATAGATTCCGTGGGATTTTCTTCGGTGTACAATCATGTCCTATGTAATAAACAGTTTTTCCTCTTCCTTTCCAATCTGTATGTTTTTTATTTCTTTTACTTGCCTGGTTATATTAGCTGGGACCTCCAGTACTTTGTTGAGAAATGATAAGAGCAAACGTCTTTACTTTATTCCCTGTCTTGGAGTGGGAAGGATTAGGTCTTTTACCGAGGGTTTTTATAAGTGCCCAGTATCAGGTTGAGAATATTCTCCTCTATCTCTAAATCAGTGAGATCTTTCAAAAATCATGTTGAGGGCACCTGGGTGGCTCAGTGGGTTAAAGCCTCTGCCTTTGGCTCAGGTCATGATCTCAGGGTCCTGGGATGTAGGCCGCATGGCGAGTTCTCTGCTCAGCGGGGAGCCTGCTTCCTCCTCTGTCTCTGCCTGCTTCTCTGCCTACTTGTGATCTCTCTCTCTGTCAAATAAATACATAAAATCTTTAAAAAAAAAATGTTGAATTCTGTCAAGTGGTTTTTGTTTTGGTTTTATTTTTATGTCTTGTGAACTGCTCTTACGATTTTTCTTTTGACTCTTAAAATAGTGAGTTACAGCCATCTAAAATATTAAATGTGCTCCTAGGATAAATTTCACTCGGTTATTATTCATTATTTAATACCTTATTGGGTTTGATTTATTAAAATTTTGCTAAGGATTTTTGCCTCCACAAAGTGGATAATTATACTTTTCTATAACATCTTTCTCTAGGTTTGGTATCAGGACCTAATAAAGTTAGTCAGGAAGTGTTTTCTCATCTTGTTTTTGGAAGAGTTTATGCGGAATTGGTTTTATTTCTTAAAGGTTTGATATGATTCACAGATGAAGCCATCTGAGCAAGGAGTTTTCTTTGTCAGAACAATTTTAACTACAGATTCATTTCTTTAATAGATACAGACATACTCATTTCTTCCCAAGTAAGCTTTGGTAGTTAATGTCTTTCAATGACTTTGTCTATTATATCTATTTTTTTTAATTTACTGTCAGAAAATTTGTAAAATTTTTAAATTATCCTTTTAATCTTTAGGATTTGTTCAGCTATAGACATTTATTCTAATGATCTTCTTGAAGGCCCAGTTTACTTCATTAATATTTTTCTTTTTTTTTTTTTAAGATTTTTATTTATTTGACAGAGAGAAACACAGCCAGAGAGGGAACACAAGCAGGGGGAGTGAGAGAGGGAGAAGCAGGCTTCCCACCGAGCAGGGAACCCAATGTGGGGCTCCATCCCGGGTCTCCAGGATCATGACCTGAGCCGAAGGCAGTCGCTTAACCAACTGAGCCACCAATGTGCCCCCCCCTTTTTTTTTAAGATTTTATTTATTTGACAGAAACAGCCAGGGAGGGAACACGAGGAGGGGGAGTGAGAGAGGGCAAAGCAGGCTTCCCGCTGAGCAGGGAGCCCGATGCAGGGCTCGATCCCGGGTCTCCGGGATCATGACCTGAGCCGAAGCCAGTGGCTTAACCAACTGAGCCACCCAGGTGCCCCCATTAATATTTTTCTATTTTCTATTTTATTGGCTTTTACTTTAATCTTTGTTTTCTTCCCCCCACATTTGCTTATTTGGGCCTAATTCGTTCTTTCCTTTAAACCTTTTAACTTGGAAGTTTAGAATACCAATTTTTAGGGCCTTTTGTTTTCCCCCTTATATGAGCATTTAGAACCATAAATTTCCCTGTTAAGTACTGGTTTAAGTGAATCGCACAGATTTTGATACACCATATTTTTATTTTCATTTAGTTCAGAGTATTTATTTCCTTTGTGGCTTGTTTGACCTGTTGGTTGTTGACAAGCATTCTCTAACCTCCAATTACTCAGATTTTCCAGAAATTTTTTGATTATTGATTTCTAGTTTAAATCTGTTCTGGTCAGAAAATGTACTCACTATTATTTCAGACCTTTTTACATTTGACATTTATTTCATGGCCTTGAATATGGTCTTCGTGAATGTTTCAAGTATACGAGAAGAGAATGTATTCTATATGTGTTAAATTAGTCAGTTTGGTTAATAGCACTGTTCATGTCTTCTGTACCTTTACTGATTTTTTTTTTCCCCTCTCATTTGCAGTGACAGGAATGTTTGAAATCCAACCCTAATTGAGAATTTGTTTCTCTTTTGTAGTTTGATCAATTTTTGTTCATGTATTTTGAAGCTGTTATTATTGAGTGTTTCTACATGTAGCATTGTTATTTTTCTTGATAACTTGACCCCCTCACCATCACGAAACGCTTTTTTCCCTGGTTCTGAAATTCTGCTTTGTCTCATTAATACAGGCTCTTCAGCTCTCTGTTGATTAGTGTTTGCGTATTTTTTCCCATCCATTTACATTTAACCTATTTATATCTATGTATTTGAAGGAGGTTTCTTGTAGACAGCATTGTGAGTCTTGCTTTTACATTTAATCTGATGGTCCCTGCTTTTAAATTGGGAGTGTGGAGACCTTTACTGTCCAGCACAGTTGCCGAAGCCACTTGTGGCTATTCGAATTTAGGTTAAAATTAAAAATTCAGTTCCTCAGTCACACTAGCTATCTTTCAGTCCTCCTTTCAGAAAGCTATGTTGCATAATACTGATTTAAACCATTTTTATTTATTACAACTATCAACATGGTTTGGCTTAAATCTACCGTCTTTCGTATTTGGCCCATGTTAATGATTCCATTTCATCTTCACTGTTGGCTTGTTAGCTCCATTTCTTTGTTTTATTATTGTAGTGGCTGCACTAGGATTTACAGTATACTTCTTTTTCGGTCTACTTTCAAATAATATACAGTTTCACATATGGTATAAGAACCTTATGAGAATATAGTTTCATTTTCCCTCTCGTCCTTTGTGCTATTAATGTCATGTTTTACTCCTGCATCGTATAAGATTCATAATACGTGGGGTTTTTTTGGCCTTAATTATTGATCCTTTAAAAAGGCTATTGGCCTTTTTTTCTGGGTCCTTGTGCCAGTATCACAGTTTCTTTACTTCTGTATCTTTGTAATAAGTCTTAATGTCCAGTGATATGTCTCCTGTGTTGTTCTTTAAGAATGTCTTGGCTTACATTTCCATATAAACATTAAAAATCATCTTGTCCATTCTCACGTATCCCAACACACCAGTCTCTACTGATTCTGATCGACATTCCACTGAATTTGTAGACTGGTTTGGAAAGAAATGACATCTTTATGATATTGAATTTTCTAATAGATGACCATTGATTACTCTTTCACTTATTAGACAAGCTTCTTTATTTTTCTCTCAGTATATTTTTTTCACTCTGTATAGTGGACTTGCACATTTTTCCTTCAATTAATACTAACAGGTTTGATGTTTCAAAGCAATTTTATGCTATTAAAATACTGCATGGTTTTGTTTAGAAATGTATTTATTTCTTTTTTTTTTTTTTTTTTTTTTTTTAAAGATTTTATTTATTTATTTGACAGAGAGAAACACAGCCAGAGAGGGAACACAAGCAAGGGGAGTGAGAGAGGGAGAAGCAGGCTTCCCGCCGAGCAGGGGAGCCCGATGTGGGACTCGATCCCGGGTCTCCGGGATCATGACCTGAGCTGAAGGCAGTCGCCCAACCAACTGAGCCACCCAGGCGCCCCTAGAAATGTATTTATTTCTTATCCTAAACTTTTTCTTTGCTTATTGAATTGAGTAGGATCTCCAGTACAGTGTTGAATAGAAATGGGGTACTGGGTATTCTTATCTTCCTCTAATCTTTTTTTTTAATATATAAAGATTTTATTTATTTATTTGACGGAGAGAGAGAGATCACAAGTAGGCAGAGAGGCAGGCAGAGAGAAAGGAGGAAGCAGGCTCCCTGCTGAGCAGAGAGCCTGATGCGGGCCTCGATCCCAGGACCCTGAGATCATGACCTGAGCCGAAGGCAGAGGCTTTAACCCACTGAGCCACCCAGGCGCCCTATCTTCCTTTAATCTTAGTGGGAAAGCTTTCACTGTCATACCATTAAATTAAATGTTCACTGTAGGTTTTTGAACATAGCCCTTATCACATTACACAGTGTCCTTCTTTTCATCATTTGCTGGGATTTTTTTTTTTTTTTACATGATAAGTGTAGGATTTATCAAAAGATTTTTCTTCATCTACTCGGTTAGTCATGCAATTATTCTCTTTTATACTGTTAATATGGTTTATTACACTGTTGAATTTTCATGGAATAAACCCACTTAGATGTGACATATTATTGTAGTAATCACTGGTTTTAGTTTGCTGGTTTTTAGGATTTTTGTGTATTTTATAAGTAGGATTGTTATGAAATAATCCCTTTTGTACTGTACATGTCAAGTTTGGTGTCAGGTTTTGCTTCCCTTATAAATGAATTGAGGAACTCTTCCATGGAAGAGTTTGTATAAAATTGTTCTTATTTCTTTCTTTCTTTTTTTTTTTTAGATTTTATGTATTTATTTGACAGAGAGAGAGATCACAGGTAGGCAGAGAGGCAGGCAGAGAGAGCAGAGGAAACAGGCTCCCACCCTGAGATCATGACCTGAGCTGAAGGCAGAGGCTTTAACTTACTAAGCCACCCAGGCGCCCAGATCGTTCTTATTTCTTAAGTGATTAGTAAAATTCATCAGTGATGCTGTCTGAGCTTCAAATTGTCCTTATGGACTGGAGCTTAAGGAGTCCATTTATTTTCATAGTTGTAAGATTATTCATTTATAGATTTTTCTATTTCTTGTATTGGTTTTGATAGATTGTGGGGTTTGTGGGTTTGTTTTTTAAGGTTTTTGACTCTTTCATATCCTTTTTCCAATTGGTGTAAAGACAAGATTCTAAACTGATATCCCACTTGTTTCACCTCTCATCAGCTCTACAATATGTCTACTTTCCAATTCATTAATTTCTGCTTATATCTTGATTGTTTCTTTCCTGTTCCATGTGCTATTCTTTCTTGAGGTAGATGATTATATCACTGATTTCCAGTCTCTATTATTTTCACTTGTATTCCTTACATTTTAAAAACTTAACCATGGCTCTTGCTGATTGCAACAAATTTTTATGTCATAATTTCATTATCATTCATTTCAGAATATTTTCCACTTTCTGTTAGGATTACGTCCTTGATCCAGGTGTCATTTAGATGTGTGTTTCTCAGTTTTCAAATATAAGTAGGTTTCCTAGTTTACTCTTTGTTAATGATTACTGATATAATTGTATTGTGGTGACAGAATATATTTTACATGATTTAAATCCTTTAAAACATGGTACAGTTCACTGTGTGACACAACATTTGTCAATTTTGGTAAATAGTCCATGTGTGTTTGAAAAGTTTTTGTATACTGTGCACCTGTTCTGTGAGTGGAATTAGGTCAGGTTTATTGTTCACATTGTTCATTCTTTCTGTTTCTTGTTAGTTCTTTTGGTCTGCCTTAATCCATCAGTCACTGAGAGAAACTGGTTAGAATGCCAGCATGGTTACATATTTGTTTACTCTTTCGTTCAGTTTTGTTTTCGTTCAGTTTTGTTTAATGCTGCAACTACATGAAGTGCCTACAAATTTAGAGTTTTACATCTTACTAATAACGCAAACCTTCTAACATTAAATCTTTAAGTTCAAAGGTGCATTCTGCCTTGAAGTCTGATTTGTTTATTACTATAACAACACTATTTCCTTTGGTTGGTACTTGCGTGGTGCATATTTTCTCATCCTTTCATTTTTCAACCCTTCTCTTTCTTTATATTTAAAATGGGGCTTTTGTAAGCAGCTTAGATTTGATTGTGATGAAGTATCCTCCATATAACCAACACCCTAATTAAAATCCAGAAATTTCCATCATCTCAGAAAGTTCCTCCAATGAGTCCCACTCCCTGTAAGCAACCATCGTGATTTCAATCACTGTAGATTAATATGTCTGTTCTTGAATTTCGCATAAATGAAATAAATGGTGTCTAGTTTATTCTCCATAAAACAATGTTTTGGAGTTTCAACCATGTTGTTGCATATACTGTAGTCCCCACACCAAGTTTTTTAACTGGTAAATAATGTTCTCTTGTATGAGTAGATCACATGTTCTCTCTTCTGGTTATGGACATCCAGGTCATTTTCAGTTTTGGGCTATTGCAAATATAGATACTGTGAATTTCCTTTTAGAAGTCTTCTTTTGGACATAGATCTTCATTTCCTTTTGAGTAAATACCTAGGTTTAGAATTTTTAGTTTGTAGAATAAGTGGATATGTATTTTCATAAGAAGCTTCCAGACAGCTGTCCAAAGTGGTTGTATCATTTTACCTTCCTACTATGATGTGTATCATTCCAGTTGCTCTACATTATTTGTAGAGTCTGTCTTTTTAATTTTACTTGTCCTAGAGGAGTCAAAGTGGTATCTCATTGTGCTTTTAATCTGTATTTCCCAAATGACTGATAGTGTTAAGGATCTTTGCCTTTTGTCACGCATCTCTTTCATGAAGTCACTCTTCAAGTCTTTTGCTCATTTTCATTTGGAGTTTGTCTTATTTTTTAAAGGATTTGTAGAAATGCTTTATAGTACCACTGTACAACAAATACAGCTCTTGGGGCGCCTGGGTGGCTCAGTCGTTAAGTGTCTGCCTTGGCTCAGGTCGTGATCCCGGGGTCCTGGGATTGGGCCCCTTTCGGTCTCCCTGCTTGGCAGGAAGCCTGCTTCTCCCTCTCCCTCTCCCTCTCCCACTCCCCCTGCTTGTGTTCCCTCTCTTGCTGAGTCTCCCTCTGTCAAATAAATAAAATGTTTAAAAACAAAACAAATACAGCTTTTTTGTCAGGTATATTTACCACATATATTTTCTTCCATTCTGTGGTTTGCCTTTTCATTTCCTTATTGATGTCTTTTGATGAAGAGAAGTTTTAATTTTATTGAAGTCCATGCTGTCAATTTTTTCTTTTTTGATTTGTGCTTTTTCAGTCCTTTCTGAGAAAGCTCTTCTTGTCCCAAAACCTCATGACATTCTTTTATGTTTTCTTCATAGTTTTAGCTTTACGTTTAGTTCTTTGATCTATCTCAAATTAATTTTTCTGTGTGGTGTGAGACAGAGAGGTGAAATGCATTATGTTCCCATGTGATTATGCAGTTGTCGAAAGACTTCCTTTTCTGCCTTGAATAGCCTTGGCATCTTAGTCAAAGATTATAATATTGAAAAAAATTGTAATATTGAGTCTTCTGGGCTGTGCACTAGAATGGTTTCTTTCTATGTTTACTTCAGCCTCCTTTAATGCTCTCTTGTTTCATGGGTTTAAGTGGGGAGTCTTAAAAGTATTTTTGTTCTGTCTGTGAAATAAATAAATAAAATCTTTTAAAAAGGGGGGAGGCACCTGGGTGGCTCAGTTGGTTAAGCAACTGCCTTCTGCTCAGGTCATGATCCCGGAGACCTGGGATCAAGCCCCACATCAGGCTCCCTGCTCAGTGGGAAGCCTGCTTCTCCCTCTCTCACTCCCCCTGCTTGTGTTCCCCCTCTCGCTGTATTTCTGTCTGTGAAATAAATAAATAAAATCTTTTTTAAAAAGGTATTTTTGTTAATTTTTTTAATATTAATGTTTTTTAAACTAGCATTAATGGAATTATATTTTTTTATTTTATTTACAACTGTGTGGTACCTGTCTATAGCAGTACTACTGACTTTTGCATATTTGACCTTATATACTTTAAACCTATTTAAATTCATTTATTCTGGGAGTTATCTTGTAAATTCTTCGGGATTTTCTACATACACCATTATGTTGTCTGAAAGTAAAAAGAGCATGCATCCTTTTAGGTTTTTTCCATACCTTGCTGCACAGGCTAGGATTTCTAGTATGGTATTGAATAAAGTAGTGACCAACACCCTTACCTTTTCCCAATCTTACTGGAAAGTCATTCAACATTATACTGTTGAGTTTGGTATTAGTTGTAGGTTGTCCATTATTAAGATGAGGAAACTTCCTTCTATTTATAGTTTGCTGTTTTGTTTTTTTGTTTTTTTAGTTTGCTGTTTTTATTAAGAATGGGTTTTGAATTTTATCTTAACATTTTTCTGCATCTTTTTTTTTTAATTTTATTTTTTGATTTTAGATAAAGCGCATGGGTGGGAATGGTTTGAGGGCCACAGGGAGAGAGAAGCTCAAGCAGAGAGCACAGAACCCAACGCAGTGCACAGTCTCACGACCCTGAGATTATGCCCTGAGCCAAAACCAAGGGTCAGACACTCAAACAACTATACCACGCAGGTGCCCCTTTCTGCGTCTATTTAGGTGATAGCCCGTTTTTTTGTTTTTTTGGGGTTTTTTTTGCTTTTTTCTATTCCTGTGATGGATAATTGCAGTAGTTATGTATTGTTAAGTAAGAAATCATCCCAGTGCTTAGCCTCTGGCAACAACAAATGTTATCTACTCTTTCTGTGGACCAGGAATCTGAGTGGCTTAGCTGGTAGTGGTTTTCGCTCTGGCTCTCAACAGTGTTTCAGTCAAGATGTCAGTTGGGGCTGCAGTCAAGTGAAGGCTTGGCTGGGGCTGGAGGATCTGCTTCCAGGATGGTACACTCACATGGCTGTTGGCTGGAGGCCTCAGTTCCTCAGATCTTTACCATGTGAGCCTCTCCATCCTCACAAGGGCAAGCGATCCAAGAGCAAGAACAGGGAGCAGTCTTCAGTGTCTTCTGTGGTGTATTGAGGAGCACCTACCGTGGCTTTTGTTCAGTAGAGGGGGTGACTGAGATGCCCATCCCAGATGCATAGCATACAGAAAGAGGCCCCGCTCTTGAAGGGAAGCATATCAAAAGAAAAAAAGGGAGTGTATTTTGTAGTCACCACAAATACGTTAAGTGAACTTCATAAGTGTAATCATCCTTGATGGGTCCAGTCATGAATCAACATCAGAGAAACTCAAACTGAGAATATTTTACAAAACAGCAGGCTTGTCATCTTCAAAAGTTGAAAAAGTCGAGGAAAGACTAAGACACTGATCCAGATTAAAGGAAACTCAAGAGTCGTGACAGCTAGATGCAGCATGTGATTTTGAACTGGATGTTTTACCAATAAGGCTATCACTGGAACAATGGGCGAAACTCAAATGAGTTCTGCGAAATACATGGTAGTAATGTGTCAGTGTTAATTTCCTGATGTTTATGATCTTGTTCTGCTCATGTGGGAGAATATCCTGGCTGTTAGGAAATGTCCACTAAACTTCAGAGGTAATGAGGCAGCTTATTGTCACTTCGTTCAGAATAAATAAATTCTGTGCTTGTAAGTTTTCTCTAAATTGGAAGCTGTTTAAAAAAATTTTTTTTTTAATGATGGTTGTTTTACTGCAAAGAAAGCATTACAAAAAAGACAACTGGCTATTTGATAGAAAACATGATAACATTGTATTGTTGGTGTCTCCTTCACCTTCCACGGGCTCTGAGAGCCCAGGCCACCATACTCTCCCTAAACAGAGGAGCCTCACCTTGGCCAGCCTTTGATACCTCCCTCTGGGCCACTCTGTCTGTCCACCTGAAGGGCCACCAAATAGCAACTTGGAGATTAAGGAATTATTCACCACAGGAAAACAAGGAAGAAGAGCAAAAATAATTTCTTTTTCATTGCTCTTCATTCCCTCCTGTAGAAGTGAGTTTTCACTGGATGTCATTTCCCTTTGGCCTGAAGAGCTTTCATAGTATTTCATGTATTCCGAGCTGCTGGTGACAGATTCCCTCAGTTCTTGTTTATTAAAAAATGTCATGTCTATCTATACTGCATTCTCACATCTGAAGGCTATTTTTGCTAGAGAATAGATTTCTGGGCTGATCGTTGTTACCACACACCAGAAAGATTCGATATTTGTGCATATTGTGAAATAATCACCACAGTAAGTTTAGTTAACGCCTATCACCACACATAGCTACAAAAGTTTTTTTTCTTGAGATGAGAACTTTTAAGTTACTAGCTGAGCAACTTTCAAATATGCAAGAGAGTGTTAGTAACTATAATACCATGTTGCACGTTATGTAGTTGAAATGGGTAAAGGTGGTCAGAAAGTACAGACTCCCACTTGTAAGTCCTGGGGATTTCACATACAGGTTTTTCTTTCAAGATTTGAAATATGTTATTCCACTATATTCTGGCCTCCTCGTTTCTGCTGAGGAGCCTGTAATCATGCTTAGTATTGTTACCTGATTTATGATGAATCTTTTTATTTGGCTGCTTTTAAGATCTGCTATCTTTTAAGGTACCCTGGGTGGTACAGTCAGTTAAGCTTCCAACTCTTGGTTTCCACTCAGCTCATGATCTCAAGGTCATGGGATTGAGTTCCCCCTCCCCCTCCCAGGCTCCATGCTTAGCAGGGAGTCTGCTTGAGATTCTTTCCCCCTCCTTCTCCTTCCCCCTCTGCTCCTCCCTCCACTTGCATGTGCTCTCTCTTCTTCCCTTCCTCCTCCTCTCTCTAAAATAAATAAATAAAATCTTTTTAAAGAAAAAAAAGTCTGCTATCTTTTGTTTTCAGCAGTTTACTCTAATAGCTAGGTGCATAATATACTCTAGGTTCATTGGATCAGAAATTTGATTATTTGGGACATATCAGCTATTATTTCTTTAAATGTTTCATCTACCCTGTTCTTTCACTCTGCCTATGGGATTCCAATTTACATATGTTAAACTGTTTGATACTATCTAAGTGATGATGACTGAATCCTGGGGTTTCTGGGGAGAGGGGGTTTCCATCTTTTCCCCACTCTGTTCATAGGATCACATATTTCTATTGATCTGTCTTTAAGTTCAAGTGCTCCTTTCTTCTGTCTCGTAAGTCCATCTAGTATATTTTTTTCACTCAGATACATACTATCCTTAATTCCAGAATTTCATAGGATTCTTTTTTTATATTTTACATTATTCAATTCCCCATCTGTTCACTCAGTATGACTCTTTTTCTTTAAGTTTTGATTACATTTGTAATAGTTTCTTTTAAAATGTATGTTTGCTAATGCCAACATCTGGATCAGCTCAGGATCTATTGCTATTTACTCTTTTTCTCTTGACCTTGGATCATATTTCGTTGTCTGTGTAGTATTTTTTATTGTATACTGGACACTGCAGAAGATAGGTCACAGAGATTTTAAACTCTCTTATCTTTGGTTGAGGAGTGCTGAGTTTTGTTTCAGCAGAAAGTTAAATTAGGAAGCTTGCTTTTACACTTTGTTAAGATGGTTCTGTTGGAGTGTAGCCGTTAGCCCATGGCACATGCTTATTCCAGAATACTGTCTTTACTTCTAAGGTCTTGTCTCTCTGCATTTGCATTCGGGTGTTCCCTGGGCCCCTGTAAGTTGGCAGGATTCAGACTTCCAGCTCTTTCCTGAAGTTGGCAGCAGCTAAAATCTCCACCCAGCCTTTTTCCAGCCTTCCAGTTGTTGCTGTCCTTGGCATCTCCCCGTGTGTGAAGTTTAGGTGTCAGCTGTGGATTCGAGAGGAGTGTGTGGATAGATTGAAGGCTCCCTCCCCTACAGCTCCTTCTTTCCCAGGCCTCCCCTCTCTATTTCTAGCCACATTGGTAGCCTTGTGTGTCGTCCCCCAGCCAGGAGCACTAGCTGTACTCTTGACTAGTTTATGAGGGTTATTCCAGCGCAGGCTTCCCACCACCACAACTGGACTCAGGGCTCCCCAACTAGACTTTTAATTGGAGTATTTATTTTACTTTTCATATAATTACTGGTGTCTTTATGTTTCAGCCTACAGTTTTACACTTTGTTTTTTCATTTAGCCTGTCCTGTATTCTTTTAGATTGAATTTTGTTTGTAATGCTCTGTTTCTCCCCGTTATCTTGGTAATGATATATTCTTTTATTATTTGTAAGCATTTACTCTAGAAATTACCTTATGCATTTTCAACTTATTTGAGTCTAATATCAATTACTTTTATCACATTCCAACAATGCAAGGTTCTCAAATCTAATTTCCCTGCTTCCTGCCTTTTATGCTCTTTTTTTAAAAAAGATTTTATTTATTTATTTGACAGAGAGAGAGATCACAACTAGGCAGAGAGGCAGGCAGAGAAAGAGGAGGAAGCAGGCTCTCCACTGAGGAGAGAGCCCGACGTGGGACTAGATCCCAGGATCCTGGGATCATGACCTGAACCGAAGGCAGAGGCTTAACCCTCTGAGCCACCCAGGTGCCCTGCCTTTTATGCTCTTATAGTATATTTTAATTCTAGATCTCACAGGACATTTATTATTGTTACACAGTGAACATTCCTGCTGATTTCCTCCATGTGGTTACTCTCTCCAGTGCTTTACATTCCCGCCTGCATTTCTCACCTTCCATCTGGGATAATTTACTTGGTTCTGAAGAACACCATTTATGTTTCCTTTAGTACTTGCTTCTGGTGCGGGATTGTCTATCTGAAAATTGTCTTAATTTTATCTTTTTTATTAGGGAGCTTTTATTCGTATGAAATAAGATGTATAGCTCTGTGAATGTTTACCTTGTGCTTGTTTAAGTGCCGTCAAGCCCCAGAAAACCTCTGTTACTCCTAGAGAGCTGTGTCCCTCGAACATGTCCCCTGCCTCAATAGCCGAACCAACACTCTGACTTCTGTCACCAGAGAGTACCTGTGTGTGTTT
Organism: Spilogale gracilis; assembly: GCA_004023965.1. Taxonomy (NCBI): domain Eukaryota; kingdom Metazoa; phylum Chordata; class Mammalia; order Carnivora; family Mephitidae; genus Spilogale; species Spilogale gracilis. The sequence goes on from PITA01000584.1 coordinate 214,452, forward strand.
AAACTTCTTATACATGAGTCACATGATATGTATTCGTGTATGCTACCTTCTTTTGCTCAAAACAGTTCTTGAGATTAATCTATGCTTTTGCATTTATAAGTAGTTTGTTCCTTTTTATTGTTGACTAGCGTTCTGTTTTGAGAATATGCCACAATTTGTTTATCCAGTCTCTTATTGATGGACATTTAAATAGAGTCCAGTTTTGAGCTCTTATGAGTAAAGATGCTCTGAGTAGTAATATACAGTTCTTTTTGTGGATATATATGTGTATTACTCTTGAGCGTATACCTGAGGGTAGAATTTCTGGTTAGTAGGCATACTTGTTACCTGTCTTTGTGGTCACAGATTACCCCTTAGATTTAGCAGCTTCAAAACACAGTGAACACGTATTATCTCTCACAGTTTTTAGGCATCAGGAATTCAGGAGCAGCTTAGTGGGGTGATTCTGGCTCTTGCCATAAAGACCTCTCCACAGGACTGCTTGAGTGTCCTCACAACATGAGAGCCATCATCCTCAGAATAAGGAGTCCATAAGAGCCCAAGATAGAAGGCACTGTGTCTTTATGACCTCACCTGTCATTTCCATAATGTCCTCTTGGTTACACAGATCAGCCCTGTTCACTGTGGGAGTGGACTGCACAAGGACATCAGTGCAGGAGTGGGGACCCTTGGGACTATCTTGGATGCTGGCTACCACGATAGGCTTAAAAGCATGTTTAGGGGCACCTGGGTGGCTCAGTCGGTTAAGCATCTGCCTTGGGTTCAGGTCATGTTCCAGGAGTCCTGGGGTTAAGCCCAGGATTGAGCTACCTGCTCAGTGGGGAGTCTGCTTCTCCCTCTGCCTCTGCTCACACACGTGCACTCTCTCTCACTCTCTCTCATTCACTCAGTCTCTCTCCCTCAAATAAATAAATAAAAGTATGTTTAGCAGTTGAAGAGACCACTGTCTCACTAACCTAAGCAGTCACACCTGGTGCTCCCTCCCTGCCAGCAGAAGAGGTCCGAGCGCTGCACACCCTCACTGATGGTTGTTTTTAATTCTAGCAGGTCATAATCATGTGAAGTTGGTTTTCACCAAATATAGAATTCTTGTATTCAGTTACTGTCTTTCAGACCTTGAAATCTGCACCCGTGTTCTTCGAGCCCCTCTGTTTTCATTGACACCGGTCGGTCCTGTTCCTCTCTTGATGGGAATGTGTCATTTTCCTCCTCCGAGCACCTTCAAAGTTTCCTTTCGTCTTTGGGTTTCAGCAGTCATACTTTGATGTTCCAGGTGAAGTTATCATTGTATTTACCCTGCTTGGGTTCATAGTATTTCTGGAACCTGTGGTTTGGTGTCTTTCAAGTTGGAAAATTCTCCACCATTATCTCTTCAATACTGCTTTTGTTCCATTTTCCCCTGGCACTCCCAGCCAACTGTGACTGCAGTGCAGAGGGGGTTCATTTCTGTGTCTCTCCTGCTCCTCTCTATTTCCCCTCATTTTTTTTCTCAAGCTTCAGTCTAGGTATTTTTCCCAGCCCTTCATCCAGTTCATTAATCATTTTCTTCATCTGATTTTAATCTGATATTAAACCTACTTAAAGAACCATTAAGTTCTTTATTTCTGTTATTTTCCCACAGTTCTTGTATATTCATTAAGTTTTGTTTTAGTTTCCTCTTCTCTGCTGCAATTGTTAGTCTGGATTTTTGGTTTTGTTTTTAATTTAATTTATTTATTTTAAGTCCTCTCTACACCCAGCGTGGGGTTCAAGCTCATGACGTGGAGATCGAGAGTGACATGCTCTTCCAACTGAACCAGCCAGGTGCCGCTGGGTTTTTGTTTTCTGAAAGGTATTAGATGTAGTTATTTTCAAGTCCCTTCCCCCCTTTCCCCCCCCCAACCTCCAAGTCCACTTTTAATGACAAAAACACAGTGGAAAGTGGATGATTATTGAAGTTGGGTAATGGATTCTACTTTTGTGAGTGAAAATTTTCATGACAGAAGTTAAAAGTAAAGATGTCTGATAACCAGTCCATCCTCCAGATGACCTGTGCTTCTCTTCATTGTCTGTCTTTTGTCTTGATTATTGATCACCGTGACTTATCCCCTTGGATGCATAGCATTTTTTAAAAAATATTTTTATTTATTTATTCATGAGAGACAGAAAGAGAGGGAGGCATAGGGAGAAGCAGCTTCCCTGCGGAGCAGGAAGCCTCATGCAGGGCTTGATACCAGGACCCCAAGATCATGACCCAAGCCGAAGGCAGACCCTTAACTGAATGAGCCACCCAGGTGCCCCTGCATAACATTTTTTAAAATTCATTTCAGCTATTGTTTAATTAAAGTTTTATGAATAATTTGAGGCTTTAGATCCAGGTCAGCAAACTTATGACCCAGGAGGCAAATCCAGTCACATCCCTTCCTTTAAATACTGTCCCCTGCTGCTTTCATGCTACAGCAGCAAAAGTGACAAGAGACCATGACATCAGAATCGAAACCATCTGCCTGGTGCCCCTTCCTTTTACAGGAAGAGTTTACCAGCTCCTGCTCTGCATGTTTTCCTCCAGACACCTGAATCCAGTCCCCACTACCACTCTGATTCCTTATCACTCATGGGACAAATCCAAATGGTCGTTTTTAGTTTTGGTCTGCATCCACCCCAGCAGTCCCTTTTGTGGCCTTCTGTGGCCTTCTGTGGCCTTCACCCCAAGCCTGGGGCTCTGGGCCTGGATGATGGCTTATGCTCTCATAGTCTCTGCCTTTGTCCATTGTCTTCTCTTTTTATGCATGATTCCAGATGCCTGGGCGTGCTTACTGTGGAATATACCTGCTAATTTCCAGCTCAGCTCATAAGGTGTCAGTCACATTGTTTTCTCCTTGTGGAAGCTCTCTCTGAACCATATAACTTTGTCCTCCGTTTTGCCAGCTAGCCACCTGGAACAGTGCTCTGTCCTCCATCCTGCCTGATTCAACAGGGGTTTGCCTGGGCCCTTCCCTAGCCTGCATTCTTTGCAGCTTTATTTTTCAGGCCTCACATGGATTGGCCCTCTGGGTATGTTTTTGAGTGGATGGCAGGAAAGATGTCTTACACTATTCATCCAAGGGTGTTTCTTCTTCGCTCCAGAAGTTCATCGATTCCTCTTCCTGGTGGAACCTGGCTCTCTGAATTGAGCCCTTCTTTTCCTCTCTGTCTAAAGTCTTAATCTACTCTGGTTCCTTCCATTCATCCTAGATACATGACTTTCAACTGAAAAGCATTCTGACATTGGATCTGTGTTCATTTGTTAGCCTTTTAGGAAACGGTACCTGTTATCTTCCCTTTCACTGTCCATCCCATCAGACGTCAAATATCGGAAGCATCGTGGAATCCTCCCTCATCTTTACATTTCACTTTTAATCCATAGGCAAATATTTTTTGTTCCCATTCTTAAAACCAGCTCACATCCTTCCACTTCTCTCCAAATAGTCTTATTTTGAGACTATCACTTGGATCATGTTATTTTTCTTTAAAAATCTTTAACGGCTTCCTGTTGCCCTGAGAAAAATAACCAGAAACTTCACTTTGATTTTTATCACTTTTTCCTCTGTTACTACACTGCAGCCATGACCCTTTCCAAACACCTATTCTCTCCTAACTCAGGGCCTTTGCACTTCCTGTTTCCTCTTTTTGAAGTGTTTTCTTCTTTCCCAATATTTACATGGTTAGATCTTTTCACCTGTTAAGGTTTATCCAAGAGGTTTTTCCTACCACCCTATCTGAAATGACCACTTCAGTCACTGTCAGCACACGGTGGTTTGATGTCTCCACAGTAGGTATTAAAGTCGATAACCATGTGTCTGTTTACCTATTTATTGCCTGCTCCCACTGCTGCCCTATAAGTTCTGTGAGAGGAGGGCCTCATCTGCAAGTATCACCAAGTGGTATCCCCCGTACTCAGCCCATAGTACTTGTTCAATATAAAGTTGTTCTTTAATTACAAGATTGCTGTAATTGTGCATACACGCTGTCTCTGCTCACCCATCCTCTTATTAGCTTCCACCCATCATTCCACTGAAACCGTTATTGCAGATTTTAACATCAACCTGTGAATAGTCAGTATAATCCACAAGTTGCTTTTTATTGTATTTGTCCTCTCTAGAAGTATCTGGCATTATCTTGATATCCTCTTTTGCCACAAAGCCTCTGGTTACCTGGGTTACAGTTCTGATTCTTCTTCCCACCTCTTGGGGCAGTCCTTCTTGGTCTGTTTTTCGGCTTCAGTATCTATCCCTAAAATGTGGAAGCAGTGAGGATTTCTTCCACAGCCCCGTGTCTTCCCATATGATTTCATTCATAGTCATAGCCCTGAGGGCCTTCTTTCTCCAGTGAGTCCAGATGACTGCTGTTTCACTACAGAGACACCTGGGATGTCACGTGTCTGCCACTGCACTCCTCTTCCCACCCTCTCAGCCTCCAAAGCCCTCATCGGACTTTGTCAGTAAGTCCTCCACTGAGTATGAATTGGTACAACCACTGTGACGTGTAGGTAATAGCAATAATCATGTTTATACATTATAGACTTTAAACGTCATAACTCATGCATTAAACAGCCCTGTGTACTTTTTGATTCAGTTATAAAGAGACACAATATTTTCGTCCAAAAAACAAAACAAGCCAGATATGATTTTAAAAGCCCATGAGAGGGGTGCCAGGCTGGCTCAGTTGGAAGAGCATGTGACTCTCGATCTTGGGGTCGTGAGTTCAAGCCCCACGTTGGGTGTAGAGAATACTTAAATAAATTTTAAAACTAAAAAACAATAAAGAAAAGCCTGTTAGGTATTTGAGCTCACAGAGAAGCTGGTGTGAACTAAACTTGAGAAGGCCACTCCGAAGAGAAGGGCAGTCCCTGGTGGTTCTTGATCCCAGCAGACACAGAGACAGGGACAGTCTGCTATAGGCAGGAGCACCTGAGCTGTCAGCTGTGGAGAGGGGGCAGGGGCAGGAGAGCTCAGAGAAACCTTTCCAAGGGGGTCTCTGCCTTCACTGGACACAGGGCGACAGGGGCCAAGACACAGGGACCCACATGGGGAACTGGAAAGCCAAGAGAAATCCTCTTGAAAGAAATCTTGATCAGTTTACTGATCTTTGCTATGTCCAGTCTGAACTCCCCTCCTAAAATCTGCATATAAAGTCAGGTCAGTAGAAAGTATCCAGACTGAGATACGAAGGGAAGAAGAGTTAACAGCGACAAGAATTTGAGACCTGTAGCTCACTGTCAGTCTCATCACAAACTGTTTTTACTCATCACACCTCTTCTCCCAAATATGTTTTATTTCCACACCAACAACCGATTCTCCAACTCTCCAGACAGCTCCTGGGTACTCTTCAATTCCATTCTGATGGGGGCTCCAGAGTCCCGTCAGCCTCCCCAGGCTGAAGGGCTCCCTTGCACAGGACTGATGGCATGTCAGATGCCAACCACGAGTACCGAGAACCCGCACTCGTGTCTGACATGGCTGTAAAGCAGAGAGTTCCCACAAGTGTCCCCTGCCTTCAGGTTGGATAATTTGCTAGACAGCACCTAGAATGCAAGAACATGCTTTACTTACCTTTACTGCTTTATTATAAAGGACACAAATGAATAGTCAGAGGAAGAGGTACATAGAGCCAGAAGGGCCATAAGCCTAGGAGCTTCTTGTCCTGTGGAGCTGGGCTGTGCCACCAACCCAGCAGCTCTTCAAACCCCATGGTTAAGGGATGATTACGGAAATCTGGTTACCAGGTGTGATGGATCAGATCACTGGCGGCTGGGTGATTAACTCCATCTCCAGCCCCTCCCCACTCCCTATGCTCAGCAGGACAGGGCTCAAAGTTCCAACTCTCTAATCAATATCTGGCCTTTCTAGCACCCAGCACCTCCCTTCCCAGTCCCAGGGCTGTCTGGGATCCCACCGGGAGTCACCTTGTTAGAACAAAAGACATTCCTTTCACTCTGGAAATTCCAAGAGATGTAGGATAGCTCTGTCAGAACCTCGGGACAAAGACCAAATATCTTATGCCACATTCACATACATACACCTAATTGGCATCCCGGAAAGAACGAAAAAGAATGGGACAAAAGAAATAATTCAAAAGATAAAGGACAATAACTTTCCAAATTTGATGAAAATGATAAATCTATAAATCCAAGAATATCTGTAAACTGTAACCAGGATAAATATAAAGCAAGCCACAGCCCAGATATGTGATAGTCAAACTGCTCAAAACCAAAGAGCAGATCTTAAAAGCAGTTGGGATGGGTATTTAAAAGAACACATGATACGTGGGAGAACGGTGATAAGAATTATCACCCACTTCTCGGCAGAAACACTGGAGGCCAGAAGACAGTGATACAGCATCCTCAGTTTGGGGGTATGAGGGGGGCCTGCCAAGCAAACATTTCATGTCCAGCAAAAATTTTCCTCAATAGGGACGCCTGAGTGGCCCATTCAGTTAAGCGTCTGCCTTCAGCTTGGGTCATGATCCCAGGATCCTGGGATTGGGCGCTACATCGGGTTCCCTGCTTGGTGCTCCCCCTGTTTGTGCTCGTGTTCTCTCAGACAAATAAATAAATAAAATCTTTTAAAAAAAATGTTTTTCCTTGAATAGTGAAGGTGAAATAAAGACATTGTCAGACAAAAGCTGAGAGAATCTGCCGGATCCATATTATAAGGAATGCTAAAAGAAACTCTAGAAAGACTACTGGCTTTTAAAATGAAAATAATAAATATTGTGTTTATAGCATATGAAGAAGTTAAATATAAGGGAACAAGAGTACAGTGGGTAGGCAGGGAGTACATAGAATTAGATTGTCCTACATCATGAGTTGTTCATGAAATAGCACATTGTGTGGAAGCAGACCAAAATTTATAGATTCATATTATAATCTCTAGCGAAGCCATTAACAAATGGTCACACAAAAAGAGGTACAGCTAAAAATTCAATACAAAAGGAAAAATAGAATAAAAGAAAAAAAGTGATTTATCCAAAGGAGGCAGGAAAGGAGGAGCAGAGAAGCAAATGCCAAGATGGGAACCTTAACGCCAGCTGTATGAGTGATGACCTCAGATGTCAGTTTTCTTATCTCTAGCAGTTACATGTTTTATGAATCCCGTAGAGCATGGTACATTTCTACATATGCTGTCATGACCTGTGACCGTTTTGCAGTTTTTACCATCTTTGTGCCTTGTTTCCTTTTTGTATTGGCTAGACTCTCTAGTATGATGTCCAATAGTAGTGATAAGAGTGGACATCCAGGCCTTGTCCTTAAAGCACAGCTCAAATTCAAGAGTAGGGGCGCCTGGGTGGCCTGTCATTAAGCATCTGCCTTCAGCTTGGGTCATGATCCCAGGTTCCGGGATCGAGCCCCATGTCAAGCTCCATGCGCAGCGGGAAACCTGCTTCTCCCTCTCTCACTCCCCCCACTTGTGATCCATTTCTTGCTGTGTCTCTCTGTCAAATAAATAAAAAAATCTCTAAAAAAAATTAAAAAAAATAAAATTTAAGAGTAACAACCCAAATGTTGGTGGGGCTGTGGTGCAACTGGAATTGGATGCATTTCTGGTGGGAGTCTCAATGGTATGGCTACTTTGAAGGGCACTTCTCAGTTTTCAGATAAGTTACACGTACATCTACCCTGTAACTCAGCAGTTGGCCTCTTAGTTATTTACCCAAGAAACATGAAAACACATCCTCATAGAAAGACTCATGCAATATATCTTATTCATAATAGCCAAAACTGGAAACAACCCTTAGCATGAGAATGGGCAGAGTAAAATATTTGTACAATGGAATACCATACAGGAGTGAAGAAGAATTAACTACCAAATAATACAGATTAACTTCAAAAGCATTATTAAATGAGAGAAACTAGACACAATAGAGGATTGAAGTCCAAGGACAACCCAAACTAATCTGTGAAGTAGACGTCACAAATAGTTTGCCTGGAATGGGTACAAGAGTGATGTGGAAATGGGCAAGAGGGAACTTTCTGGGATTATGGAAGCATTCTCTATCTGGTTCGGAGCCATAGTTCAATAGTTACAAGAGATTATGAAATGTCAAAACTCATTGAACAGAAAATCTATACTCTGCACTTTATTGTAGGATAATATGCTTCAATAAAAATACTAATTTTTAAATACTTCTAAAGCCTTGTGTTACAGGTGCTGAAGTTATTCCTAGTTCCTAAATGAGAGAACTGAGGCAGAGCGAAGTCTCTTGACTTACCCAGTGATGCGCAGTTCATTGCAAAAGCAGGGTGGTCTGGGTGGTCTGGCTGAACAATTTGCCCTCTTGCTGCCTGTGCTCATCCCACACCCTAGCCCAGCAATTCATTCCCTGTCGTGAACTTTATTCTTCAGATAAGCTCATATACATTCCAAACGCCAAGGTTAATAATTGGCTAGTCACTGCAGCACCTCTCATGAGTAGGGGTCTAGCTCTATTCTAGTTCTAGTACACTCACTCAGTGTAATATAGTAAAGAGAGAGACCCTTATATATTTCTGTTCGATGATTTCCTAGGTATAGGCTAGAGTGAAAAGAATCAGAGATATGGACTGCATGCCACTGTCTGTGTGAAAAATAAATGAAGGGTTCAGGGGACACTGTATATATCGGCACTCAGGTAAACCTAGAGCATTTCCGAAAGGAGACCTGAGGAGCTAGTGAGGTTAGCTTCCAGGGAGAGGAATTGAAGATCTGAGCGGAAGGGACATTCCAGCATGCACCTGTTCAGTACATCTTGGGTAATGAGGCATAGGAGTCTCTATTACCTATTCAAAAAATGAATGAGTACAGTTCCAATTTGGAAATGACTGAAATAGCTCGTTGCACACTGGCCAGAGCTATCAGAAGCCAGCCTCAGATTCCTCCCGCTGTCCCTCTCCATCATGTCAGTCAAAACCCTGTGGCTTTTGTGTGTCAGCCTCAGAGTTGAGCCTACCTCACCTTTCTCTGGAATCATTTCCCTTCCTCATTTGCTTCCCTTCCTTTTTTGCCTTGTCTGCCCATTTCCCTCCATCTGTCCATGCTTTCACTCCTTGGTGTCTCCTGGGTTTTGCCTACATAGCCACATTCACTTCCAGCCTACAAGAGCCTTAAAACCAGAGAGCCATTGTACATCTCTGTGGCTTATTGAGGGGCTGGTATCTGACAGGCACCCCAAAGTTCTGTTGCCTGCTTTCAGAATTCATGTCTACAACAGGTCTGATAACACCATCCCTGTCCCTTCGGTGGCTCCCCTTGACTTTTAGCAGCCTTTCCCAAAACACCATCTGTGAAGGACTTGAGACAATGCACAGATGAATGTTTTAAATTTATATCGAGTGTTTTATTGCCTGTTAGGCAAAATAAAACTAGTCCGTGAAACCTGTGGAGTTTTAATTTTTTTTATTTTTAATTTTACCGATATTATTGCTTAGACAAGGAAAAGTTAAGAAATAGCAGATCCACTTTTTTACAGTATTCACTAGTAAGTAAGACAGATTGAACACAGGTAGGGCAGAAATGGTAATGATGGTGGAGCCCTGGCCTTGGGGGAGCTGCTAACTTATAGGAAACAGGGCCTCACCCAGAGTAATCACTCATCATTGTTGAGTACAGTGGCTTGCTGACCTTCCCCAGCTGTCTGTCCTCACCCTGCCCAGAGCCTTTTCTGTGGTTACTGAACTGCACTCACCACCCCACCCTGCTCAGTCTAACCATGAAGAGCCACAGGGATTCTCCCTACGTATTCACAATCTTGTGCTTTCGTTCCTGCTGCTTATCTTTGTAGACCGCGACCCCCTTGGGTCCTGTCCCTATTAGCCGGGCAAACTCCCTCCTTAACCTCTGGGGCTTTTTTCTGAAGTTCTCCCTAGTGTATTGGTTTCTTGTTGCTGCTCTAACAAGTTACAGCAAACTTAGTGGCTTACAAGGACAAAGATTTATCATTTTGTCGTTCTGGCAGTCAGAAGTCTGAAGTTCAGTTCACTGGCTTAAAGTTGAGGTGTTGGCAGAACTACTTCCTTCCAGAGCCTCTGAGGGGGGAATCTGTTCCCTTGCCTTTTTCCACTTCTAGTGGCTGCCTTGGGATGTGGTCTTTTCTCTGTCTTCAGGATGCATTGTTCTGGTCTTCACTCCCATCTTCCCGTCAACGTCTTCCCTGGCTCCCGACTCCTCCATCTGTTATAAGGACCCTTGTGATTTCACTGGAACGAACCAGGTCATCCAGGATCTTCACCCCATCATAAAATTCTTAATCACCTCTGCAAAGTCCCTTTTTCCCTAGAAGGTCACATAACCACAGGTTCTCAGATGGGGTTGTGCACATTCTGTGGGGGCAGGAACATTATTCAGCCTCCCACATATGGCATCACCACTTTCCTAGGTATTTAGACTTGGCTTTCCCTCAGTGCTCCCCCAACTCTTTCCATCCTTAAGGAGCTCACTGAGTATCTGCCTTTTAATTGTCTGTTCACCCGACCAGTCCCCCCACAGTGAGGCCCCTGAGGGCACGGATGGCCCAAGTCAGATTCCTGAGCGCGGGTCCTGCCCTGCAGTAGGAGGGAGTAGACCGCCTAGTACAAGTTGGCACCACACTGCTCTGGCTCCAAGGATCGCTTGGGATCTGGCTAAGGGTCCTAGCTGCACCACTCACTGGCTCTGTCTCCTCCATGTCTTGTCTGCACAATGGTGATGAGTCAAGCCCAGCCCAGAGACTCAAGAGTTGCACACATAAAAGTATGAGAATAACTGACAATAATGAACACTTTGTCAGGGCAGCTAGCTAGATTCATTGTTGATTTTACTTATGTGAAAGGTTTTCTATTCCTTTAAGTTATTCTTGACAAACTTAGGAAAGGGGGAGCTCAACTGTTAGGTTTAGTTATTTTTATGTTTAAAGTAATTTTTCCGTGGTTTTAAATGTTTTTTCAAAAGTTGTTAAAATGGCAAAAGCAAGGGCGCCTAGGTGGCTCAGTTGGTTAAGCGACTGCCTTCGGCTCAGGTCATGATCCTGGAGACCCGGGATCGAGCCCCACATCGGGCTCCCTGCTCAGCGGGAAGCCTGCTTCTCCCTCTCTCACTCCCCCTGCTTGTGTTCCCTCTCTGGCTGTGTTTCTCTCTGTCAAATAAATAAAATCTTAAAAAAAAAAAAAAAAGGCAAAAGCATAGGAAGTCCTAAAGGATTTGCTTAGAGTGACCAGGAACCTGTGGAGCAGACCATCTCTTGTGCACAACTGCCAAGAAGGAAGTGCTGTGTGGTGTGATCATTAACCCTTAGACCTCATTCGCCTAAGAGACACTCCTGTTGGAAGGAAGGGTTAAAGATAGGCCTGACTGCGGAGCCCACATAAGCACCTGAATTTATGGAGACTCAAAGACCTTGTGGCTCTTTGAACTACTCTAATAGAAACCGGGTATGCACTTATATCCAATTAGTTCTCCCGGAGGACCTGTCAAGTTCCTGGCACTATCCTAAGTCCTTCCGAAGACCCCTGGGTATGTCCTCTGGAGGAATGACTAGATCTCGTGTATCTGTGGTCTTCTTATGTCTCAGTCTTGGTGCATCCAATGTCATTTCTGCCCCTGTGTATCACTTAGAGATACAAGTGTTTTTGCATGAGATTTAGAGTTGGCTAGAAGATATGGCCCTTTATTTTAAAATAAGTTGAGTTCATCCTTAAAAGCATGTAACATTATAGGGATGATAGCATCCCCCATGCCATTCCAAGGAAAGGGCTTTCAGTCAAGTGAGGTGCTGGAATATGGTAGCAGGGCACACTCATGTTCTAAGAGAGCTAACCAAGCCTACTACGGTTAAAGAAAAGACACTTAAAGCACCTTGTGGCAAGTATTTTCATTTGGAACACGTAGCCTGACCAAGGATCTTGACTACCTGGTGTGCATGGAAGTGATATTTTTAGAATGTCGTGAAAAATGGAGAAGTGTATGAAAGGCATTCTAGCTTTAGGAAATAATGCTAGTGGGGATTTTAGATTAAAGAGGTAATAAGATCTGCCTAGCAAAGTGAAGAGAGATGGTTTAGTAGTGAAAAATAAGGTTATCAGACAAGTAAATGGCAGGCTGGAAAATAAAAATGTATCATTTGGATGGCAGGGAAGCCATTGCCTGTTTTTCAAAAAGCGAGATATTGAAGTTATCGTACCCTCCGCATCATTTAACTCGAATGCTAAAGGAGCGAACCTGGAGCTCCAGTGATGATGGGAGGGACAAATTGTAGTAGTCCTGCTCAAAGATTAGGGTACAATTTATGAATTTATTTCAGGGGTTGAGGTTCAAGTATAGATCAGATATAAAATGAAGAACCAGACAGTTTTACAAAACTGGATGCAAGTAACAAAGGACAAAGAGGAGTTGCAGACCAGCCTTCATTCTGTGGAAGGCAAACATGGTGTTCTGATTTGAGAATATGGAGTTTGGGACTATTTCTGGGGGAATGTAGAAAAGCACTGTCTTCACCACGGTTAAATGCGAGATGGTGACGAAGTGTCCGGATTGTATATAGTTCAGCTAAAGTCGATCAGATTTACAAAAGTGCTGTCCTCTACAGAAAAAATGTGAATCTTGAGAAGGAATTTATCCAGGTGAGTCATGCAGGAGACCTGCCTCAGGGCCCCACAGCGGTCACCTGGGCAACACTCCCACCTGTGTCTGGCCTTGTAAGTCCAGATGTTACCATTGCATCGACTAACCAACGCAAACGCTGCAAAGGAGGATAGGCCAATGTTTCAGGGTCTCAAAAATCAACAGAGATGCTCGTTGCAATAAAGAGGCATTTGTAGGGCTCAGGGGAGGTGAGGTAGGTACAATCATCTCCCCATAGCCCCTTGGGCGGGACCTCGGATGGGAAGGAGCTCCTGACTCAGTATGTGAGCCAGCAGCCATGAGAGCCCGGAAAGCGCTACAGCTTCTTCCTGAACAGAATTCCAGAGCTCTGAGTGGTGGAGGGACATGGTGATTGTTCACGATAGCTGCCCAGTATTGCCTCTTGCCCTTTGACTAGCAGAGAGCTTAGAACTGGTGGCTGAGCAGCAGTGGGCAAGAAGGACTCCCCATGCTTGTTGAACCACATTCCTCACATTTGAGAGGCCACTCACCTGGCTGCAGTTGGAGAGCGAGGATCACCTGTAATTTCAACTTTACCTGCCCTTCAGAAGTACTTCTCACTTTCTGCTTCGGGAAGTGCTTGGCCAAGATGCCCTGGCACAGTTAAAGTAATGGAAAGCAGAGTAGTCGATGGGAACGTGGTAAAATGTTTTGTCAGAAATCTAGGGTAGCATGGAGAAGGTAAATGAGGAAGATAACCCAGTTACAGAGGAAGAAGGACAAGCTCTCTGCCATCATGAAGCTTAACATTTTCCCTCGCTTAGACAGGTAAATTAAAAGACAGACAAATAAGCCAATCAGACATCGTGTACCAATACGGTAGTAGGCATCCTGAAGCCAAAACAGGATGCTGTGTGATTTTACAGAGTGAAGTTGGTGTAGGAAGCTGCCTGGTTTGGGTGCACTGCACAGGTTTCTGCAATCATTGGCATTTGAACTAAGACCGAAAGAATGAGGAGCATCTAGCCATACGCAAGCCAGGGCATTCTAGAAGAGCATTCTAGGCAAAGGAACAGTCAGTGTAAAGGCAGAAGGAGGAACAGTTGGAAGGATTTGAGACTGGGAGCAGAAGGCCATGGATGACTGTGGTGGCCGGACAGGACGTGCTGGATCGTGATCACATGGCACGATGGAAAAGACCTCTCCGGCCCCGCTGAAGTCAGAAGAGCTGAAATCACAGCCAGTGTGAATGGCAGTGTGTTGATTCTCAAATTGGAAGGATTGATGGGGAACATGGGGGACTGAGAGCTTATGATCTCTGTTGTCTCTGAGAAGGCTGCTGCCCTGAAAAGAGGGTGGTAGGAAGTAATAAAGGGCTGGAAGAAGTCACAGGAAGAATGAGGAGTAATTGCTATGTGGAACAACATGCCTAAGAGGTGGCCCAGCTTGAAAAGGACAATCTTCCCACTGGTTCACGCAGCTTTGTGCCTTTCCTCCAGCAAGGCAGCCACCCCACCCCTCATGCAGAGGTGTGTGGGGCCCTTCTGGGTGGTCAAGACGGAAGGACAGACAAGATTCTTAAGGAATTGTCAGTGCGGACATGTGATGCTGAGATAAAGGGCAAGAAGCCAACAGCTATGAACCCAAGAAGACCCAAGTAGAGAGGTTTGGGCTCAACAGAGATCAGTATAGACAAGAAGAAGGTGTGTTTAGAGTGATGAAAGCAGGGGAGCCAGAAGGGTGGTCTCGGGTCAGACAGGAGGTTGGCTTTAATCTTTAAGATGCATGGGGCGCCTGGGTGGCTCAGTTGGTTAAGCGACTGCCTTTGGCTCAGGTCATGATCCCGGAGACCCGGGATCGAGTCCCACGTCGGGCTCTCTGCTCAGCAGGAAGCCTGCTTCTCCCTTTGTCACTCCCCCTGCTTGTGTTCCCTCTCTAGCTGTGTTTCTCTCTGTCAAATAAATAAAATCTTAAAAAAAAAAAAATGCTCACATTGCATTATAGCTGCCATTTTGTGTGTCTTTCTCCTGTCTGAGTAATGAATCTGTGTATTCATTAAAGGAGAAATAGTTGGCAGGTAGCTTAAGCTTCGGTGAATTCTGATCCTGAAATGAAACATTTCCTTTTAATCGTTGCATATATCTTTCTCAGCTTTTTGCCTGCTTGAAGCATATTTCTTCTCTTGCTCTTTGAGCAGCCAAAATGGTTGTGTTGGATGCATTGGCTCTGTTAATAGGCCTCTATTGGATGCCTGTTGTTACTCTTAAATATAACACCACAGCCGTAATTGACAGAGGGTTGAGTTGTAAGCTTTTATAACTAATTGCAAAGTCTAAACTAAAACATTTCCTGGAGCTGCCTTTAAATACTAATAATAATACCTTGTATAGGTTTAGTGCTTTACAATTTACAGAGCACTTCCGCATACATCATATCATTTGATCCTCACAGTAAACAAGGCTTTTTGAATGCTTAGATCTTTCCTAAGTGAGAAATCATGTTGCACATCCTGATTTAATCCTGGTGGGTCGCCAAAAGTTCTTGATACAATAACCATTTATCGAGCACGTTCTATGCAGAAGCACTTTACTAAGGATACCAAAGGGTAAATTTCCAGTAAATAAATATCCAGTAAGTGGTACCTATCCAATAAATGTGATCTTGCTTCCCAGCCTATTTTCCCTTCCTCATCACAGTCACTATTTCGCAGGCTGCTTGCTAAACCATAAAGTGATATAAACACTGCTCAGAATTCATTGTATCAGAGTTAAAGTTTTTACAGTGAAGGATTCTAATACTTGTCTAAGCTCAGTGTTTCTTCAGAAAGTCATTCTATGGATTTCGGCTTGCACTTTCTTGAAGAACTTGCACAATTAATTGAATCTCAGAAAATACTTCAGACATCCAGCATATTTGAAAATGCCTAGCCATTGCGTTCATGTCCTAATTAAGATGATTAGGGTGTGATTCCAAGAGTACAACTCAGCCCTCGGCCCCAGAAGGCTTATTAGGGAGTACAAAAGAAGGCATAATCACCTCTGGGTTCTGCGAGCAGCCTGGGATGCATGGAAGAGCCTGGATGACAGAGGGCGTCCCAGGAGGAAGCTCTGTGAGGTGGGGGTGGAAAATGGCACTGGAGCTGAACCCAGCCCCAAGACTTTGGAACTGTGTCCAGTAGCCGTTTCGTTCCAGGCTCATGCTGTGTGCCCCTGTGGCTCCTCACACATTCTCCAAAAAGTAGAAGGCCCCCAAATGATAGGAACCTTCAAAGGCCCCTGGGCAGAGCGGTCCCTCAGAGTAAGCAAGGTGACCTGCACACCGTCATTCCAGACCCAAAGGGCTGATGTGGCTTGTCAGGTTAGCCGAGAGGTTGTTCTGGTCCCAAGACTCAGAAGTGGTCACTGCGGGCATCACCACTCCGGCCATCTTTCTGCTCCTGGTTTGGTATCTTAATTTTATTAACTCCGGTTTTACATTACCTCTTACTCAGCTACTTCTATGGATTTGTGGTTTGGGAATAGGGGGAGATAACTCCTCTCCCCATGGCCCAATATGTTTTACTAGTGCACTCGTTTCCTGGACACACAGGTGTTTTCGAAAGTTTTCTCACGATACCTACTCTTTTTAAATAACCACTTCTGTGTATTTTACAAGGGAGGTTGATGTCTGGATTGCCAAATTGTCTCTTGGTTCTTCTGATACAGAGCTTAGATGATCACAAACCACAGACCTCTTCTGGGCAGATGTGCCTAATGCTTTTTTTTGAACCAGAATATGCAGCCAGCATCTGAGCATCCCATAAATACTCCAGAGAGGACCACAATTAGGAGATAGGGTGGAGCGGGAGTTTGAGCATTAAGTCTAAGTGATGTTTCCAACTGGGGCTGGCATCGTGCTTTAAATAACTGTTCTGATCATTTAGGTCTCTCTTTATAGGGCATCTTTTATGACCAAGACTGTCCAGTACCAAAATGAGCTACATAAATTCCTAATCTGGGATACAGCTGGACAAGAACGAGTAAGTCGCCCTTTAATTTACTATGTGTTTTTCTGAGGCCCACATTAAAGCTCCGACCCAATTGTCAATGTCCTTGTCATCTCACGTTACTCACTTCTCTTCCGTGCGCCAGAGACACATATATTTCCATTTGCATAGGCCAGCCTTTTTTTTTTTTTCAATTAGAGCCACAAAGTCCACACTGATGGAGAAAGTGATAATGAGCACAGAGGGCATTTTTATACTTTTTAGTGTCTTAAAGTAAATGCTGACTAACAGGCCTTATGAAATCCCACTCAGAGCATTGCGTGTAATTGGGGCTCCATCCTCTAGCAAAGATATAAAAGAACTAGTGGTAGAAAGGGAGATAGAAAGGGAGAGTTAAGCACATCTCATTTATAGCTGCCTTTTAAAAGCTAAAGAGAGAACTTTACAGCATATAAAGTTTCAGATTTAAGTGAAATGGATGAGCTAACACAGAGCTGAGCAATAGGTACTTAATAAATGCCTGATGATAAAATTGTCCCAGATGGTTATCTGCTTCCGGAAGGGCCCGAACCAGAGATGGGGCCTGGGCGGTGGCCTCCCGGTGCGGATGGCACTTGGTGAGGCCCACCTGCATCAGACAAGGGCTGGGGAGGCCAGGCTGGGAACAGACACTTCCTGCTCCCTCATTTTCCTTCTGGGCCCGACGTCTGCCTGCTTTCCCTGTCGGGGTGCGTCTGGCAGCTACCCCATTATTCAGCTGCTGTTTAATTTTGTTTTCAAACAGTACTATCAAAACAGAACATCTGATGGATGCACAGTGCTACTGTAAGCTCTTAAAGGTAAACCAGAAGTAATCAGGAGAAATAGTCTGTCATCACGGTCTTATCTCGGACAGCATAGATACTGTGCATGGTATAAAATCTGACAAGAATCACCACAGACAAATGGGGGAAGACAAAACAAGCCATTACTGTTGTCCTAGACGTAGACACCATACATTTGTACAGATTTAGCGTCTTAAGTTTGCTCTGTTTTGTTTTGTTTTGTTTTTTGTTTTGTTTTTAACACTGGATGTCATGCCCTGTGCACAGTTACTCATCTGAGATACGTCTGCTTAGTCTCCCATTCCCCAGTCCTCCTCCTTTGTTTGTGTTGTGCATCTAGAATGGAGTATTCAGGACAGCCAGGCCCTTGCTAACCATCACTCTGCCATCCTGCACAAATGTCGCTTCTCATAGTGTCCATGAATATATCTATAGGCACAGCCCAGATGTCTGTCCTATTAGCCAAGAACGCCTGTGGCTTTCCATACTGGTAATACATGTACCCTTCACTGAATCCCAGGTTTCAATTACCCCCTCCCATATATTTGACGATAGAGCAAAACCCTTGTCATAAAGAATCATGCTATAATATAGATTCTATTATACTTGGAATCAGAGCCTGTCCTCGTGTACACGGTGATGTAGAGCATCTCTCTTCTCTAGAACATAAAGAAAGAATAACACAAGGCTTTACGCTTCTCCCTTACTGCTCCTGTAATAGCAGGCTGCTTTTAAGTTTTGTCATTAGCTGGTTTGCCTGCCTCTTGTTTCCCCACTTCTGATTGATTCTGCACCAGGGGTAGTTGCTCTGAGATGCAAATCTGCCTGACCCCTACCTGCAGCAGGCCATTGAGCCAGGGCTGGCGTGGGACACAGCAGGCAGGCAGGCAGGGCTTGGGAGGACTGCCCAGTGGAACCCCGTGCCATGGAGACCGTCAGGAGAGGAGCACCAGCTGCTGAGCGCCCACTTCAGCCGGGTGTTAGAGGGCAAGAGTCCACGTCCAAGCTGGCCAGATCACAGGGTTGAAGAAAAGCAGAACATCTGACAGCTAACCACACATGGTTTGAAATGCTGTGAGCCTCATACCAGACACATCTGGGAGCTTGTTCTGACTACCAGTTTGCCCCAGGCCAGGCCTTGAAGACTAACTCAGCCAGACTCGGTTCTCACTTCCCACCAGTTTATCTTTTCAGACCAAACTGCTTATAGTTTTCCAGTACACCATACGGCCTCATCTTCCTAGCCCTGCAATGTTCCCTCTGCTCAGAATATCCTCCCTCTCACTTCCGCCAAGAAAACTCATACGCAGACTCCAAAACTCACCTCTGAGGTCACCTTAAAGGGGGCCTTTTCTAACCATCCCTGCTGTGTTCAGACAAGTCATGGCTTTGCCATTTGCCCACGTTGCTCAAATCTGAGTCTGGAGGTCACCTTTGATTCCTCTCTCCGCATCTGCCCCTCACATTGGTTCTAGCTGCGTGCCTCCCAGCTATGTCTTCTAGTGTACATCACCTCCCTCCACCTCCACTGCCACTCCTCCGCACTCAGCCACCTGTGCCTCACCAGAAGGTCCCTGTAGCCTTTTAACTGGTCCCCAACTTCCCCCTTCCTAGCTTTCCACTCTGCATCGGTTCGCTTCACAGGACCCGGAAGGATCTTCTGAAAGCAGAAATCAGGTGCTATTGTCTTCCTGCCTAAAACCCTTCAATGACTTCCCACTGCTGTCATACTGGTCAAGGTCCGAGCTGTGGCCTGCAAAGCCCTGCACGGCCTGCCCTGCCTTCTCACCTCGGTTTGCCCTCTTAGCTCATCTTCCCTCTTGCCCGCTGAGTTCTGGCCCACTGGCCTCCATTCAGTTTCTCCAGAGCCCCAAGGTCCTTGCCTCGCGAACGTTCACATACATTGTTTCTTCTACTGGCACTCTCTCTTCCCTCTGCTCAGAGCATGGCCAGCTGGCTCCTTCCCAGCCAGTCTCGGGTTCAGTGACACACCCTCAGAGTTTTCCCTAACCCTCATGCCCTAAAGAAGGCCCCCGTGCATTTTCCATCACTGCCTCTTGTTCATTTTCCTCAGGACCCTCATTACAAGCTGTAATTGGATGATCTGTCCACTGAACTTGATTGACAAGAGCTGAAACGAGTGCTTGTTCACTGCCATATTCCCACTGCCTGCCAAAGCACTGATGCTCAGATGTCAGTGAATGAACTCTTCAGTGTATTCCTTTGTGTCCTACATAGTCTTTGATTGCCCCCATCCATAGGATTATCTCCTATTTCCTTACTTCTCTGTCTTCTGTTAGACTGTGAGCTCCTCGTGGGCAGGGACTGTATTCATGTCTGTGCTCTCAGCCCCTGGCACACAGTATTGATGTCAAAGGATTTCTGTCAGTTGATTGCCAGCCCTACTTTTGCACAGAGCAGGAAGGACAGATCCTCTACCATTACCATGTGAGTATTGCATGCCTCCAATTATAAATTTCTGGTATTTGCATATGTACTGTTCCCTACAATAGTAAGTTCCCTACAGTAGTAAGATTCATCATGGAACCAAAAGGCATCGTAAAATGAGAATCCTTTCTGATGAACTGACCGTCAAACATCCTCCCCATTTGACTCTCACATCCGTTGTTTTGTGTGGTTTTGGCAAGTGGATTGTCTTTCTGATGGTCCAGCTGCAGTTGATTTGTGAATTGATTTCATTAGGTCAATGAAAGCAATTTTGGCGAACTTCACAAATGTCATGCAAAACCTTCCAATGGTAGCAGTCTTGTTAAATGAAGGGGAAAATACTGATCAGGATGATGATATAAGTATTTCAGAAGATAATGATTTGTGGACCAAAGAGTTGAGCAGCCTAGGAAAAACTGATAGAGTCCTCAGATATTTTTGTAAAAGTTCCTTTTTTGTGATCGGATAGGAGAGTCAAGCGTGAAGTGAAAGATAGACATCGTATTGTGCTAGTGTATAGTTTCATCAGAAGAATCGCAGTCAGTCCTTAGTCAACTTTGATTCAGTGTTCATTCAGGAAACTACCTCCAGGTTGCAATAATAACACCTAATTATTTTCCTAACATCAGATAAAATGCAACTTGTTCTGATCATTTCAATTTATTTTCTCAAGAGAGTGCCTTTGTCAGATCCTTTTGTCCCTATTTGCTATCCTAAACAAAGTCATTCATTCCCCAATCATCCTTCACTAACAAGGACTCCCGCAGTATCACGGAGACATACCCAGCACCATGCACAAATGAACACCTCAGATACACCATAAATGGAGCAAGAATATTTCAAATACTTGCCAAGAAAACTTAACAAGGAAAATCTAATAGATACTGTACCCAGTCCTTAGATACAGGTATATGAATCTTCACATGGTTTTTCCTGATGATCATTTGCAAAGGTTGGAGCACCAGGAAGGCACAAACTCAGTTATTGTCATGTAAAGAAGGAATTGTTCTCTTGTTTAAAATCAGGAAAACAGGGCACCTGACGGGCTTAGTCGTTTAGGTGTCTGCCTCCGGCTCAGGTCATGATCCCAGGGTCCTGGGATCAAGCTCCTCATCAGGCTCTCCACACGGTGGGGAGTCTGCCTCTCCCTCTGCTTGCACTCATGCTCACATGCTCTCTCTCTCTCGCAAAAAATAAAATCTTTTTAAACAATTTTTTTAATAAAATAAAATCAGGAAAACGTGCTAGATGAGTATCCTTTGAACTGGGGTTGACACTCTTGCCTGTCGGCAAAATACAGCCTGCTGTCTGCTTTTATAAATAAAGTTTTATTGAAACACAGCCACACTTGTTTGTTTACACACTGTCTGGAGCAACTTTCACCCTTCAGTAGTAGAGTTGAGTAGTTGTGACAGAGATCATATGACCCACAGACCTAAAATATTTACTACATGGCCCTTCCCAGGAAAGGTTTTGCCAACCTTGATCTATTGGAGCAGAGATGTGCTGACATCCTTTGAGTCTCTTTAAGCTCCCACTTTTTTTCTTTACGCCAAAAGGTCATGGAAAGAGTTTCAGTGTCGGTACTGGCTGGGTGGCTTGTAAGGGACTAACCCTCCCAGAAATAACAATTATGCACAGACTCTGGACAGAATATTAAAAACAACTCTTCGAAGGCACTGCCAGTTGTAGTCAGAGTGGGTGAGGCTCATGTTTGTAGAGGGTGCGCTCTCATCCGTGCCACACAGCGTAGCGAGGACTCAGGCAGAAAGCCTTGGTTTTTAGCTTGTTGTATTTGAGGACAGAGTTTGATGCTGCTAGAGCTGCTAGGGGGAAAGGAGACAAATCCCAGAAAAGATGGATCCAGAAGGAAGGAAGCTCCAGAATCTTATAAGTTCCCTTCAGGCCTTTGCTTGACTCCCTGCTGCAAGTGCACAGGGGAGACATCGAAGAGCCTAACAGAAGAACAACAGCTAGAGTGGCAACAACACTGAGCAGAGAGACAGCTTAGGGCTTCCCCTGAAACCTCAGAAGGGCCAAGCCTTATGGGGAGAGACCATGGCCCAGAACGGCAAGCAGACCCAAGCAGGCTGACCCTCACCATGCATAAAACCAATCTCAGGGTGATTGTCCAGGTTTTAACACTTCAGAGACGATCATAGAAGCCAGAGAGTTTAAATACACTTACAGACTTCAAGGAAAAGTAGTCTTACCAACTTAACTGCAGGTGGGGACCCTCACACAGACTGGAAACTAACGATCAAACAAACGGAAATGCTAAAGCTGAAGACCCCAGTACCTACGAGGGAAAGCCCCCTGCATGGCTGGTAAAACAAAGTAGCCGGTTGGAAGAACAGAGAGTGGGAAATGTGAACTGTTCAGCAGTGCGGGGACAGATCCCAACAACCTGACGTGTGTAACTAGAGACCCAGAAGTTGTGAAGGGAAAGGGGAAACAAAAAGATACTTCGAGAAAATTTCCCAAATATGGTAAAAAAAAAATATCAATTCACAAATCCCAAGTTCTAACAGACCTGTAGGTACAAAGGAAAGCACACAGACTGCTGGAAGCCATGGCGAAGGAGGGAAACCGTGAAAGCAGTAGAGACGACAGACACGCTACACAGGGAGCAGCCGTGCACGTGGCCCCAGATCTTCGCAGACATAGTGCAGACCCTAAGACAATGGGACACGAGCCTCTTGAAAGTGCTTGAAAGCAGAAAGATGTCAGTCTCCCAAAATTGGCTTTCAAATAGGAAGTCCAAGGAATGACCTTCTCAGAGGAACAGAAGCTGAGAGGACTCGGCAGCAGTCCCCAGAAAGTTTTTCAAGCCCAAGGGAAATACCACCAGGCAGTCACTCATGCCCACAGGAAGAATAAGAACTGCTGGAAGTCATAAATGGGAAAGTCTTTTTTTTTTTTCTTAACCTACTGACTATTAATGTAAAGATGACAATATTGGATTATATGGCTCACAGTGTATGCAGATTTTAAATATTTGACAACAGCCCAGAGGACAGTGCGGGGGGGAAAATTAGGCTCTTGCAACATTGTGATATTTTATGTGAGGTGGTGCATTTTAAATTCTAAGTAGACTGTGAGAAAAAAATGTGTATTATAGTTATAAGAGCAACCACTTAAAAATATAAGAAGGTATAACTAAAAAGCTAGTGAGCAAATAAATATATTAAAGTTGAATACTAAAAAATAGTTGATGCACGAGAGGAGGAAAGGAAAACAGATTTTTTTTTTTTTAAACCAGCTTAGTCAGTTAAGCATCTGCCTTTGGCTCAGGTCATGATCCTCGAGTCCGATCAAGCTCCACATCAGGCTCCCTGCTCGGTGGGGAGTCTGCTTCTCCCTCTGCCTGCTGCTCCCCATGCTTATGTGATCTCTCTCTGTCACTCTCGTTCTATCTCAAATAAATAAATGAACACAAATATAAAACAAACAGCAAAATGATAAACCTTATAACCAGTACATAGTTGAGCCTGGTTTTTGATCCTGTCTGACAACCTCTGCCTTTTAAAAGCAGGATATTCATGGGGCGCCAGGGTATTGACATGGATGTACATACACATTAGTCATTTTATCAAAACTTAAGATCTTTTCTCTACCTTAACCAACTAAGCCACCCAGCTGCCCCAAGATCTTTTATCTAACTTAAGATCTTTGCATTTCTCTACAAGACTTACCTTACAAATTTAAATGCTAAAGAAAACCAAAAACCCAGCAACCTTGTAAAGGATGTTGCCAGTATAATAAGATCAGAAATGAAAGATAAAAATTATGTATCTGATAAGGAGTTAATACTCAAAATAAATAAAGAACGTACACAGCTCAGCACCCAAAAAGCAACAACAAATAATCTGATTTTTAAATGGGCAGAGGAATTGAATAGCTTTTTCCAAAGAAGACATTCAGGGGCGCCTGGGTTGGTTAAGCAACTGCCTTCTGATCAGGTCAACTGCCTTCTGATCAGGATCTCTCCCCACATCGGGCTCCTTGCTCAGCGGAAAGCCTGCATCTCCCTCTCTCATTCCCCCTGCTTGTGCTCCCTCTAGAGCTGTGTTTCTCTCTGTCAAATAAATAAATAAAATCTTTAAAAACACACACACACACACATTCCAAGAAAGATGCTCAACATCACCACAATCACTCGGAAAACACAAATCAAAACCACCAGGGGATATCACCTCCCATCTGTCAGATTGGCAAGTATCAAAAAGACAAAGAGGGGCACCGGGGTGGCTCAGTGGATTAGGCATCCGACTCTTGATCTGAGCTCAGGGCTTGATCCTCAGGGTCACGAGTTCAAGACCTGCATTGGGCTCCACGCTGGGTGTGGAGCCTTAAAAAAAAAAAGGGAAAAGGACAGGAAACAACAAGTGTTAGCAAGGATTCAGAGAAAAAGGAACCCTCTTACACTGTTGGTGGGAATGTAAATTGGTGCAGCCACTGTGGAAAACAGCATGGAAGTTCCTCAAGAAATTAAAAATAGAACTACCATATGATTCAGTAATTAATTCTACTGCTGGGTATTTACCCAGAGAAAATGAAAACACTAATTCAGCATTATTTACAATAGCCAAGAATATGGAAGCTGCCCAAGTATCCAACAAATGATGAATGGATAAAGAGGTGGGGTGTGTGTGTGTGTGTATAAAATGGAGTGTCTCTCAGCCATTTTTAAAAAAAAAATGAGATCTTGCCATCTGCAGCAACATAGATGAAGCTAGAGGATATAATGCAAAGTGAAATAAGTCAGAGAAAGACAAATACCATATGATTTCACTCATATCTGCAATCAAAACAAAAACGCAAAAACAGACCCATACCTACAGAGAACGAAGTAGTATTTGCCAGGAGGAAGAGGGTGGGGAGGCAGGCAAAATGGGTAAAGGGGAGTGGGAGGTTCAGGCTCCCAGGTATGGAATGAACAAGTCACGAGGGTGGAATGCGGCACAAGGAATACGGTCAGTAGTGGTGTGATTGTTATGACTGGGGGCAGATTGGTAGCTCCACTTACAGAGAGCACAGCATAACTTATAGACTTGTCTAGTCACTATGTGGTGCACTTGAAACTAACATAACATTGTGTGCCCAAAACTGTATGTAAAGATGAATGAACAAAGTGAAGGAAGGGAAGTGAAAGGGGAGCTAATACTGTCACAGTTGTGCCCTGTGTGCACTCCTGTCACCCTCAGCCATGAAGGTCAGTCCAGAGTCTTCTCCATCTAATAATGTTTCCTATGCTCTAGTGCTTTCTTGTTTACAGTCCTTAGTTTTGTTACTTTCTCTCTCCAACTGAATATACTTTATTGGAAATTATCTGGCTTTCACCCCAGTGGCAGAGATTTTTCTCACAAAGTGTAGGGAAGCTTCATACGTGTGGACATCTAGTCTGGCGTTTTAGTTTCACATCACCTCATACTTAAACAGTTCTTTATTTATTCACCAATTCTTGCTTACCTACAGTGTGCCAGGCATCATGATCCAGAGATAAAATGGTATATGCTAAGTAGACATGCTCTCTTCCCTCCTGGAGTTTATAATCATAATTTCACTCTCTTTTGTAAAACTCAAATTAACATAAAAGTTTAGAAGCCCAAAGGTTGAGCTCATTGGATAAGAAGTTGCAGACTCTGTCACTCTGTGTGTGATTTGTACGGTGCCCGTAAAGCTCCCCTCTGACGAAAGTCCTACTCGTACTCCGGGGTCAGCCGCCGGAACAGAGAAGCAGGATGAGAGTACAGGGCTGTCTCATCAGCCAAAGGGGTCAGGTTTCAAAGTCAGAGTCTAAGACAAAGAGCTATATAGGTAAACTCATCTGCAAGCATGGTCATCACATCCATCGAGCAGAATGCCCAGGATCGGCGGCGAATGGGTAAAGAGCTGCACATACTCCATTTTCCATCTCCCACTCCTCAGGAGAAGTGGCCTGTTGACTGAGCCCTGCGGTTATCCCTCTGCCTCCCCTCCCCATCCTTTCCCTCCCTGTCATCAGGTGGGGACGGGCGGTGGGGGGGAAGGGGCCATGAGCACAGAATGAAATTCATATAAATGAAATGAGAGTTGTACCCACATTTGGGAATTGCCACGTGTGTGGATATCAAACAAGCGAGTTACAAATTCATCCAAGTAGCGAATGTAAATGTGTACTCATTTCTGTAGTACAATCAGCATTTAGATTACAGGCTTATCTTTACAGCACCCAAATGCAGCCACTTCTCCGGAGAACTATTTACAGCATTGTTTTTATCTCCTTGTTAGTTTGGGAAGCCAAAGTTTAAAGGACTATTGAACAAATGAATTCGGAAGTTATAACACTGAGTTCAATTAAAAAGCCTTTTTAGCTGAAACGATTGTTTATAGCACCATATTTAATTCCTGTAAAACTGTATTATAAACTGTCTTCTGAGAGATGGTGTTACGGGAAGTTTCTTGCCCTTGGTAATTGCTGCTGCATCTGCCGTAAGCTCCGCGTCATCTGGTCAGGCTTAAGAGAAAGATTACCTTTTGTGCAGGGCCACTGGGCTTACAGGTCTGGTGAGAAACATCTTTAACCCGCTTTCCCCATTTTGTTGTTTCTTTCTCCCCCTTCTCTGCAGTTTCGTGCCTTAGCACCCATGTACTATCGAGGGTCGGCTGCGGCCATCATTGTTTACGATATCACAAAAGAAGTAAGCCTTTCCGTTTGCCTTAGACTATTTTGAGAGCGCTCTCTTGGCTGCTTTGGCCTCTAGTCGCTCTCCTGTTTTGTGTTCCAGGAGACATTCTCAACACTGAAGAACTGGGTGAAGGAGCTCCGGCAGCACGGACCGCCCAATATCGTCGTTGCTATTGCTGGGAATAAGTGTGATCTTATCGACGTCAGGTGCGTTAGGAGACTGGGAGATGACAATGCTGGTTGTGTGTTCCCTTTCTTCCTGAGCAATGTCCAGTATAAGAATCTTGCTTTTATTTCATCCCTGACATTGACAAATTCCTTTCTGTTTAGTTGGAGACCTGAAATTTCAAACAAAAAATAAGAGTTCAGACATTTGGGGCTGATTAGATGAAAGACAGAGAGAGAGAGAGGCACAGGTGTGTGATTTATGTGAACATTGGTTACACTTGACATTATCTGAGATGAGTGTAGCCCCCCAGTTGCCAGGACATCAGGGGAAAACACAAGGACTTGAATTTGGCGGGGGAAGAAGCCCTGGCTGTTCTGTGGATACACTGCTGGCAGTGCCGAGTTCTGTTTGGGGCTGAGTAACCAGCAGTGGTGTGATTGTCAGGGCTTGGTCACTAGCTGTTCATGACATCCTTTGTCATCACAAGTCCAGTTAATTACCATGTGGGTGGGAATAACATAAAGCTCTTGACAGGTAGAATTTCTGATTTGCAGTTGTTGCCTTCCAGAGAAGTCATGGAACGAGATGCCAAGGACTATGCGGACTCCATCCATGCAATATTTGTGGAAACCAGCGCAAAAAACGCGATAAACATAAATGAACTCTTTATAGAAATTAGTGAGTATCTCTGTGCCCTCTGGTGGGTTTTCTCCTTGCTGAGCGCCTTCATGTAGAATCACACAGCTGGAGAGAATTCCCTCCGCACATCGAGTGGTCCGGTCTCCGCCGTTGTTCTCAGCAGAATGAGGTGGGAGAACATAGGCGTGACGGCCGGGTCTCAGCTCCTGATCTAATTGCTGGGGAGCTGCTTGCTGCCTGGGGACTGCAGCCCTGAGAAGTGTTGCTACCGAGTAAACAGTACGCAGGGCCTTGAGATCCTAGAAGGGGCCGCCTCTCCTTCAGTCTGTCTTTAAATGTGTTTTAGTTAGTCATCGAAAATGAACAAAACAGTAAAGGCAAATGAGATGCAAGTGTGACTTCACTGTCAGGAACCCCTCAAAAGTGAATACCGAGCAAGTAGAAAGTAAGGCCTCTCTGTCCACCCCTCCCCCTTCCCTTTCCAGAAGGGTTAACATGACACCACTAGATGGAAGGAGGCTGCCGCATCCCTTTGGGATCCTCTACAGATTGTATCTGTGTCTATTCATTTCATTCAAATTCATCAAAATATTTATTGAGAATGGTGCCAGGCTCAGGGGAGACCGTGATGAACAAGACAGGCGCAGCTCATCTACTGATGCTCACGTTCCACTGCAGGAGCCCAGCAGTGAGCACAGAAACCAGTAAGATCCCTTTGGGTGATGCACAGCAATAGGAAAAACATAACGTGGAATGAAGTAAAGAAGCGTCTGTAGATGGTCAGGGAAGGCCTCTCGGAGGAGGTGGTGTGGGAGCTGAGGTCGGACAGAGCAGGCTGTTCAGATCTGGGGATCATGTTAACCTGATGTGGCAGACTTCGAGGTGGAGAACAGGAGAAGGCCGACACGGTATGGTGAACTTCCTGGGTGAGGTCAGAGGTGACCGAAGCTGGAAGCTCACTTGGCCATCGTGTAGAGGAGGGAGTGCAAAATCCAGTGCCTCCCAGGGCCGGGCTGGGATGGGCCACCAGCACTGGGACATGGGAGTGTCAGAAGGTCCTGGTGATCCCAACAGCCGGCACAGGTGGGCCGGAGTGGAATGGAGGCTCCTGGTTGTCTAATTAATTACTGAGGTTATTTTTATCTTTTTTGATGATTTTAGTTTGTTCAGAGATCTGGATTTTATGTAATGTCCTGCTGTTCAGATTTGGCCATTCAGATATTTTCAAAGCATGTGCAGGCCTGCCAAGCTCGTCTGCCACCATATGGGGCCACTGGCCTGCTGGCCTGCATCCTCTCGTCTAGTCCCTTCCCTTCAGCATTTGAAGTCATGATGTCTGTTGTCTTTGACTGTAAAGAGCAGTCACCCAGCTGCAGGCTTAAAAGGCAACCTGAGGCCAATCGGGAATTTTTCAGTTCAAGCTAAAATACCCTAAGTGCGTGGTGGTGTGAGTGTGCCGAACTTACTGCTGTTTTCTAAGTGTTCTTTACTCCAGCAGGATTAAAATCAGGAAGGTGGCGAGTTATGCCAACAATGAAAACTCTCATATAAAAACTAGCACGTACATACTCATTTTAACTGTGAAAAATAAAAAAAAAAAATTATGTCCACAAAGATTAGAAAAATTTAGAGAGAAGTAAATTGAGTTTATTGTTTACTGGGTGTTGTAAAATTGCATTAGCACAGTGCCTGGCATGCTAACTTTTTATTGAAGTGTAATATACGTACAGAAAAAGTGCTTAGAACGATGAAACAGAAGGAATTTCCACCAAGTCTATTCCTGCAGTCGGCACTTAGACCCAGACCGACGTACCCCAGAAGCCTCCCCTGTGCCCTCAAGGGAAGCATGGACCTGATGGCTAGCTCTTCAAATTTGTTTTGCCTGTTTTTACACTTTATGTTTTTTTTGAAAACATGCTCTGGCTTCTTTAGCTCTGCATACGTTTATTAGCTTCATCCGTGTCGCTGCATGACTCATCCTCATTACCGTAGCGTGTGTGTATGAGAAGTGGGGGAGAATATCCACTGTGTAGTTATCCATCCTTTTGATAGATATGTGAGTAGTTGCTTGCAGTTCAGAGCTGTGGCAAATAGAACCTCCGTGAGCACTCACGACACATCCAGTGTGCACACTCTGTGGACATGTGTTTTTCGGTCTATTTTCACCCCGAAGAAAAATCACTGAGTCACTGGGTGTGCAGGTGTTCAGTAGGAGGTCTTCAAAGTGGTCACACCAGGGGTGCCTGGGTGGCTCAGTCACTGGGCGCCTGCCTTCGGCTTGGATCGTGATCGCAGGGTCCTGGGATCGAGCCCCATGTCAGTCTCCCTGCTTAGCAGGAAGCCTGCTGCTTCTCCCACTCCCCCTGCTGTGTTCCTTCTCTTGCTGTGCCTCCCTCTGTCAAATAAATAAATAAATAGATAGATAGATAGATAGATAGATAGATAGATAGATAGATAGATAAAATCTTCAAATAAAAACAAAGTGGTTACACCAGCAGACACTCACACCATATGGAACCCCAGTCACTGCATGTCTGCTATGTGAGTCTTGATCTGCATTTATGATCAACAGTTAATGAAGTTGAGCGCCTTTCTCTGGGTATTTATTTATTTTTATGTGGAAATACCTGGATATCCTCTTTGTGAACTTTTGCCTATTTTCCTGTTGGGCTGCCTACCTTCTTAATTTTGTTTATAGTTTATTTTGGATATGAGTCCATCGTTGATTATGTGTGTTGGAAAGATCTGCTCTGTGGCTTGACCTCCATTTGTGAATCAGCTATTTCATAGAGCTGGGATTTTTAATCTTGATGTAATCCAATTTATCCTTATTTCCCTTAATGGTTAGCACTTTTTGGCTTTAAAGAGGTCATGGTCTATTCCCCAGGTCATTAAGATGTTCTCCTCTGCTTTCCTCCAAGACTATTTCAGAGATGGCACTGTAATACCAGCTGGATTTCCATGATATGTTTATTAGAAATACATAACGAGAAGCTTCAGTAAAGCTGTTATTTTTTTAGGATTATTTATTTATTTATTTGAGAGAGAGAGCATGAGAGGGAAGAAGGTAAGAGGGAGAAGCAGACTCCCTGCAGAGCTGGGAGCCTGATATGGGACTCAATCCCGGGCCTCCAGGATCATGACGTGAGCCGAAGGCAATGGCTTAACCAACTGAGCCACCCAGGTTCCCAACTGTTATTTTTTTTTTTTTTAAGAATTTTTATTTATTTATTTATTTGACACAGAGAGCACAAACAGGTGGAGTGGCAGGCAGAGGGAGAGGAAGAAGCAGGCTCCCCGCTGAGCAGGGAGCCCACCATAGGACTCAATCCCAGGACCATGGGATCATGGCCTGAGCTGAAGGCAGTCACTTAACCGACTGAGCCCCCAGGCGCCTCTTCAGTAAAGCTTTAAAATACATTTGCAGCTTATTCACAGCAATATCTACAGGCATTTGAGAAGTAGTTGTAGGATATTCTGGGGGACACTTTGAAGTATAGGCACAGTGTAGACTACCCACCTGCAGGCTACCCCAACATACTGGAGGCCCCAGGCCTGGTGACCAAGGACCTAAGAATTGGCAGATTCCATCTGAGCCTTATTAGTACCACAGGGCACATGTGTCCATTCATTCCTTGCTTTCACCTTAGTGCCTGGTACTGTGCTAAATAACTCCCAGAAACAAAGATGGAGGAGAAAGAACCCTTTCCCTTGAAGAGCTTAGGGTCTAACTCAAGGGTCACAGCTCTGCAGGCAAATAAGTAGTGTGCTTCTGGCCCCTGGCTGATTTTAGTGTGGGAGGTATTGGAGAGATCTAGGAAGTGAGAAGGCATCTGGAAGGCCTTTGTGCATGAACACAACCCTTGTGTTATGGGCTAGGTAGGAGGTTGGTGATTTCAGGTTTCTCCTGAAACTGACATTATGCTTCATGGAGCATTAAAGTAAAACCTGTTCATTCTCATGCATTGTTGGTAGGAGAATAAAGTGGCACAGCCTCTTCAGAGAGCAATTTGGCAGCATCTGTCAAAATTTAAATTGCACGTCCTTCTTGCATTTGTGCTAGATAGACCGGGGGAATGTGGTGCATGTGTCAGATAAATGCCCAGGAGTGGAATAGCGTGACCCAGTTCTTCTGCTCCTGTTAATTTATCGTACACATCAGTTTGCAGAGATATTTTTTACATTGTTGTTAATACCATCACGATGTTGGCAACAAACTAAACAGGGGAGCGATTAAATAAATGACGGTACACCCATGCAGTGCAGTAGTGTGGAGCTATAGAAAGAGCGCTGCAGTGAGGGAAGCCCCGGAGTATATTCAGTGCGAGCAGCAAGATGGACAAGAGTGCACCTGCCTGCTCCTCTCTCAGCTTAAGGAGGGGGCCAGGTGCAGGTGTGTATGTGTCGTGTATGTGTCCTGTACGCGCCTGCGCACAACTGTCTCTGGATGCTGGCTCTGCCCGCCGGTCGCGGGACAGGCATGTTCCGATGCAATTTGGTTTACCAAAGTGCATATACTCCCTACTCAGAATGCTTTCTTGACATGTAATTTCTTTTTGTTTAAAAATCTTTTACTAAATGCAATGTGATACCCTTGTTCAGACCCTGGAGCAGAAACAGGACCTTGGTAGAAAAACCGACATTGCCTGAGCAAAGCCGGGGCCTTGGTTAGTGGCACGCCGGGGCCTTGGTTAGTGGCACGCCTGGGCAGAGTTCCTCGTGCCCACAAGTATCCCAGGGGGGCGGAAGATGCAGATGCGCCCTGGGAAAGGGCCGTATAGCAGCTCTCCATGTTACCTTTGGAACTTTTCTGTAGGAAAATGATTCCCAGGTTGGAAATTTGTTCAACTCCCTTTTATTTTCATGAGACCTGTCAAAGTGCACCTGCACAATTGTTGCATCAGACAGCGAACAGATCTGGAAAGTTAAAGTTCCTTCCCTTCCTTCCTCCCCTCTCCTCTCTGTCCAGGTCGAAGAATTCCATCCGCCGACGCCAACCCGCCATCTGGCGGCAAGGGCTTCAAGCTCCGGAGACAGCCTTCCGAGCCCCAGCGGAGCTGCTGCTGACCGAGCCTCAGCCTCCCAGGCTTGCTGATGAAGTAGGTGGTCCCGAAAGTTAACAGGAGGGCCGGGGTCCCTGCTGGCAGGTTTCGCCTCGCCGGTCTGGGTCTTCTTCATGCAAGCAGGACTCTGAGAAATTGGCCAGTTCCGCTTCCTCTTCTGGAGGCCAAGGCAGTAACACGTTGCAGTCTGTGGCCCTCCGTCGTGTCACAAGTCTGGTGTGCAGAGGGACGCATCATCGGCTTTTGACCTTGCTTGAAAGGAACATGTCATTGTATGGATGGTAGGATTAAATTGTTGAGTAGTTTTGTAATCAAGATTTTATGTAACATTTGTAAAGGGGAAATTAGCACTTTCGTGGTTCTTGAGGGAAAAAAGACCTTGCAGAGATGGTAGTTTCCTTGGTTTCCCGTTACCACTGTTAGAGGGAGTCATATCATTTAAAATGTGATAGGTGATCCTAAGTGGAGGGATGGCAATCATTATTGGGAGCTAAACTGGGTTATTTATAGGACTGATGGAAATGACTCCGTCCCCGCCATCTCTAAGGCACTTTTCATTGAATCCTTTAGCCCATGATACATACAGTAAATTAACAACAGTAACAGCAGATGCATAGCTCACCGAGGTTTGCATTCCAACCTCGTCCTGTGTATGTCACAAAACACATTACTGGCACCTTTTTAAATAAGCTCTTGTGATCAAGATGGTAGTGGTTAGCGAAGCTGCCTGGAATAAATTGGATTGCACATGTTTGAACTGACGAGCAGTGGTTTAAAAAAGAGGAAGAAGAGAGAGAGAGTAAAGAAAGTGGTGTAAATGCTGTCAATTTTTTATTTAACCCAGATATTTTGGTGGGGAAAACAGTTATCTATTACTTAGCATATGTAAAGTTGTAGTCTATATTTATGAGACCATTGCTTAAAGATTATAGATTATGTAAATACATGAATAAATTCTGTGTTTCACCCAACACTCCATTTCATCTTGCAGCCAGTGTCTTGATGCGCCCACCCACCTCCCAGCCTGTCTGTGGGGCTTTTGCCGCAGGTCTCCATTGGGCAAGAGCACAGAGCACTTGGCTTACAGTCTCTAAAGAGGTCTCTGCCTTGCCGTGCACACGCCCCTCCCTTCCACTTCCCATCTGAAAATCATAATAAAAACACCTGCCACTTTGACAAGCCTGACTAGCCCTTCCTAGCCTGGGGGTAAAAGATCCTGCCCCCAGTTCAAGTCCTTTCACCTGGTCTGGGCAGGAAGTCTTGTGCAGCATTTATAGCCACCTCACACAGGCGTTTCAGGCGAGCTTTCCTTGTTAACAATTCAGCTTATCTTTCCGTTTCCTTTATTCCCCTGCCTCTGTTAGTGGTTAACACTCTTTCCCTCAGGGAGCCTAATGAGGTTTTTAATATAATCTAAAAATAAAGCACTGAAGTGAAGTTGGTGACAATTTGCTCCTGGTCTAATTTGGCACCCTTCCAACCTGAGTATTGTAAGGGAAGGAAATTTACAAGATTAAATAGGAAATGAAACAGCTTGAATTTCAAACTAAATTGTGTTTTCAGAGCTATCTTAAACTGAACAGTTGAAACTTTTAAAAACAATTGTTATTTCCCTATGCCCCCCCACTTGATATGGGTAGATTTTAATGAGAAAATTATAACTCAGATTAAGTAAAAAGCGATTCCCTTTTCCCTGGTGTATATCTTGAGTATTTGAAAGTATTTATTCTCTTACTGAAATCATACGGAAGGAATGTAGTTAGGGAAAGTTCTAGCGTTTTGTTTAAAATACGTGCAGACTCTATATACCCTCCTAGCTTCTTGCTCCCTTTCTACCGTGAGATGAGCAAGCCAGAAGAGAGAACACGTGATTCTGAGGGTGGGCTCTTGACACCTACACGGGGGTTGAACCTCCTTTCCTGTATGTGCAGATGGGCCTGGGCATCCGGCCTCGGCCCTGGTATGTCCCTAACATTCCCACTGCTGGGCCTCTATCTCCACGACAACAAACAAAGCAAAAACAGGGTGCCTGACTCACTACCGAAGAGGCGGTGCATGGGTTGTCCCTTCTGTCTTATTTAACCAAAAGATGACGCACATCTGTGACCTTCGCAGTTTTCCCACCAAACCAGTTAGCCACTGTTGATGATTCCTGGGGAAGGCCGCATGCTTCCATGTCACATCTACTGGCGAGGTGTCGGCCTGCCTCTTACCCTGTCCCCACCTTCACTGCATTTAGCCCAAAACAGGGCCAGTTCTTCAGGCCTTCCTTGGCTGTTCTTCCTTCATGACTTCTCACGCTCCTCCCCATTTGTAGAGAGGACTTCCATTTGGTTCTGGCCACGTGTTTTAGTCCCAGAATGAATAACCAGTGGGTGTCCCGTCCAACAGCTCTGTCTTCCCATGTTCTGGGGCTTCTTCTCTTCTGCCCTCGTTCTCATCAGACTGTCTCAGGAATCCACAAGACCCTCTGCTCACATAGCTCCTTCTCACCACTGGCAGCAGCAGCCCATTGTCATCTCCGATCTGTGTGACCCCATGAAAAAGTGTTTCCATTTGTTTTGTTTGCTTGTGTGATGCAGAGGTCGAGTTTAAAGGCAGAAGCAGTGTTTTATTTTGAACATGCTTTGGATTAATAAC
Organism: Spilogale gracilis; assembly: GCA_004023965.1. Taxonomy (NCBI): domain Eukaryota; kingdom Metazoa; phylum Chordata; class Mammalia; order Carnivora; family Mephitidae; genus Spilogale; species Spilogale gracilis. Next base: position 249,441 of record PITA01000584.1, read on the forward strand.
CTGACCCTGCAATGGTCTAATACACATTTCATATATTCTCAAGTTACTCCTTAGGAGAGAAAGCTAGATTTCAAAGGAATTGAAACATAGCCCGTCTATAGAAATCTTCTTTTTGGTTCCCTTCTGACAAAAGGCCATTTAAAAAAAAAACTTTGGGGACTGAAAAAAGAAAACTCATTAATTAGCTGTAAGTGTATACTGATTCCTCTCAGAGAAATTGAAATGAGGTCTTTGCAGGTGCCCAGTCCCAGGAACCATCCATCTCCAGAACGCTCCTTTCACACAAGTGTTTCTCCGATTCTGGGATAACTAATTAACCATCATTTGGTGATTAAAAGAACATAAAGTAAGAGTATGATTAAGTGCCCTTCATTTTAAACTCTCTCTAAGAAGTGATTAGGGAGAAGTACCTATTGCAAACCCTTCTAGTTTCAAATGAAACTCCATCACCTGCTTTTCATCCATAGGCAGGATAAGTGCTGTGCAGAGCGGCTGAGAGGGTCGGTTTCTTTAAAATAACACACTTTCTTGTGGCCGGTTTATGATTTGGGTTGAAGCGGACGCCTCCTCTATCTAACAGTTGAAGCCTTTCATATGAGAGGCTTGCCCTCTCTGAAGTGGGCTGGTGCCCTTCTCGAGGCAATCATTTTTCATTATTTTTTTTTTAAGGGTATGGAAAGGGAAGGAAGGCCACATGTAATGTTAGAATGTCTCTTTAAGTCTTGGGATTTTTTTGTTTTTTTGTTTTCTCAAGAAGGAAAACAGGTCTAGGAGACCTTCTAAATTAAACTCTGGGAGATAGAGTAATGAAAATGTCCTTTAGAGAACCACTCCATGGCTTTCCTGGAGATGTCAAATCCGAATCTGGGTACCTGCTCAGCCATGTGTTGAAACGGACGGGCTCAACTCATACCACGCTGCGCTAATTGGCATGTCAGCCTTGGGGCCTGAAAAGGCATTTGTTCACCATTAAATGCATCTTTTCTATCCTGTGGGTGATTCACAAAAGAGGTTATGTAAATTCTTACAAGCATTTTCTTCTACTCGTTTTTTTCAGAACACACTGAGAACATGACTCATGGCCCCATGGTTATGTAAGATTCAGGTGCGAAGTATATTATCTCCAACAGCTGAGCCTTACACATTCAGATGTCTTTGCAAGAACCTGTCTCTGTAGGTCATGAGGGAATCCTTTCCTTTTGAGGAAGTTACTGAGAACCCCTTAACTCTTGAGACCTACTAGGTCCCTGCCTCCAAAACCTGGGGTGGGGGATGGGGGGATGACAGCCCACGCACTCAGGCTGGCTCTCTTCTCTAAACTCTGTAGCCTATAAATGTTCTTCCTGACTCTGTAATGAAAGTTGAAGACCACGATAGCCTAGATGGTGTGAACTCATGGAAAAATCTTCCTAGTTTAAAACATGACTTCAGTTTACTGTTTGACTTCAGGAAAGGGTCTACCTCTTAACGGTTAAAGATTTTAAAAAAAGGAAGAAGTGGAACGTACTTTTAAGGATCAGGCTTTCACTATATACCTGCCTTCAGTTAGCTTGGTGCATGAAAAGTTCAGCAATTCAAGGTGATGTTTAGGAGACTTAACGCCTACAGCACGATCATTTAAAAAAAAAAAAAAAAAAAAAACAGTCCTACTAACAGATCTGTCTGGAAGATACATGTTACATGCCTAGTTTTAGAAAAGGGAGGTCCACTGGCAATCTAGCCTAGGCGTGGAAGGAACGACCTCTGCCAGTTTCTCTTGACAGCGCAGTTACTTGTCTTGACTTCCAGTAATAGAAATCCAGGCAATTTGATTATCTGATTTGCAAGAAGCATTAATGGAATCCTGGGGCATTTGTCCCATTTTATGTGCAAATGAAAATCTAAAAAACATTAGAAGGTATTACATTTTTCAGGAGCCTCCACTTTTTCAATCTGAGAGAATGATAAGAGAGACCTGGTGTGATGAAGTTTCATTAGACATAATGAAGAAAGTGAATAAATAAAACCAGAAATCCCCATATTTCTCAGTTTGTCCTTCAGGATGCTCTGAGTATATAGGAAAATGATTTACTTTCCAGATCTAGAAGGACTTCCAGTAGCATAGATCAACTTTTTAATTTGATGGTCTGCACCATCAGAAATAACTAATATCTGTGTTCTTTCCTTTTAGAGTATAATCAATTATAGATGCTAGAATATTTTTGGCTTCAAAACAAAAGGATTCAGAAGTTTAATAAGAAAAAATTTTTTAAACCTTCCATCTTCTCCTCTTATCACGTTGAACATTTTAGATAGTAAGATGAGGACGTATCATCCGTAGATACCGGAATTAAAACCATGGGGTCTCAACAAATTTAAGGAAAAACCTATTTAATGTATTGCTAGCTCGTTTTCAAATCTGCATGGTGCCCAGTGCCTCGTCAAAGCACTTCGTAAATGAAGCAAACCAGATTCTGGATAGCTTTCTGTAAACAGGAATTCAGGTGCCCAGAATTCAGCTAATAAGTGGGAAACCCTAAGACAGTAATGATTTTTTTAAAAACGCCTTCTTTAATTGGTATCTTTAAACTGCAGTTTCTTAATATTCTCTGTAATCACACAACAGAAACAAAACGTGCTGGTTTTGATGCTACTTCTTGATTCAGGAACATTCCACCGTTTCTGGAAGCAGATTGTTTAATGCGGTACTGGGAAGGAAGACAGCATATTGCGCGGAGGGCCGATAGTCTTTACGCAGAACTGAAATTGCCCAGGAAACTCCCATGACATCTTAAGTTGTAGAGAATGGAGCATGACTTCACTTTGGGGCCTCATTCTCACCTCGTTTGTCCTTTATCAATTTTTTTCATCAAATTGGTGCTTGGATAGTGAGTTGTACCCCATGAAAAATGTGGAAAGCAAGGCTGAAGTTTGTGTACCTTTGCTGACTTCGCATGTGAGGTTATCACAGAGTTTATGGAACTTTTTCTTAATAGGGGTCACGCACGTGATGTCAGAGTGACTGGTCGATTCAGCGCGGGTGGAGGGAATTATCGGCAGCTGGCTAGTCAGAGCAACTGATTGGTGGCTCTATTTTTAAACCATTTGTTGTCTTGTGTAGACAGAGCTGTATTGGCCTGGAAAAGATTTTTCTTTTTTTACCCTCATCCAGCTCAGTCTTTGCATCATTTCACCTTATGAGTCATTCACATAATTGTCAATCATGCCTCTGACCTTCTTAAGAATTGATGTCTTGCCTTCTCTGTGATCGAAGCAGACTCCTTGCCTTATTTCTCTTCTTCTCATTTTGCGGTGGGCTCTCCCTTAAAGACCCACGCCACCAGCCACTTCCTCCGCGCATGCTTCATCCCTTGCCATGCCGCCTTCCATGGTGGCGGCAGTGGGGTCCAGCCCCCCAGGCCCGGTGAGCGCCAAGCGCCGAGCACCACCGGCAGATGCAAAGGCTAATTTTGGGTGAGGAGCTCCCGTCTTTCCAGAGCGGGAACGGGCAGCACTGGCTGATGGTGGCAATGACTGAGTGACAAGATGGGCTTTGGAGTCGGTGATGAGATGGTCTAAGTGTCAGAACATTGCTTAGTTTGTAACAGCACCTGTTAAAGTATGTAAAGATATAAGTCTAAAGTCAAAGCGAAACAGTCAAAGAGATGAGCCTAGACCTTTAAAAATAAAGAAATACAAGTGAAGCTGTCATACCAGCAACTCCCATTTCTCCTAAGAATGTCATGCCTTTTCAAGACCCAATGCAAGGAGTAAGATATTTGTGCCTTTTTATAATAGCATCTATCATGGGGCTGGGGGACCCATTCAGTTGCTTCCAGTTTAGGCGCTTAGTAGCTCTGTAAACAGCCCAGATTTATAGGCGTGGCTTCCCTGCCAATGACGCATGGCTTGATCACCTCTGAAGGAATATCGTGATGGGGATGGCCAAGCGCGTGTGGATGTCGAGGACTTTATTTTTGCAGACTTTACCTTGGGCTGGACCTAAGTCTACATAAACCATATGATGTCTGTATTGTTTGTAGATGCTGACAAAGGAAACCTAGATTTGATTTTTGTTGTAAGACTTCTTTTTCTACTTAGGCTGGTAGTGAGTAGTTTGCAGACGGGAGATTTGGCATACTTTTAAACTCTATCGTTTTAGCTTGAATATTCTGTGATGAACTTTTATAGAGTATAACATGCTAAATCACTACAAACTTTGTTGTATTGTAAGAAGGGTGTAAACATTTTGTTAATAAAACGCTATGTTTACCAATACATGTATTTGCCTTTCAAATGGTTTGGGTTTTCTTTGTGGTTGGGTTCGTCCCGTGCTTTTCTCAATCAGATAGTCTCAAGTAATTTTAAAACTATTTTTGAAAACTGAATGCCCAAACGTCAATAGCCATCGTATTTGGTGAGCAGCGAGGTGTTTATGCCTCCGCTCCAGGCTCACGGCTTCCTGCGCCTCCCTCTCTGAGTCCTTCCTTAGTGAAGGTGCGGGAGGGGGGCTGGAGGCCGGCCTGTGGGTTTTGCAGTGAGCGTCTGCTAAGTGAGGAACCACATCCCGCCCTCTCCCATCGTCGGTGGGGGGTCTCAGCCAAGGTGCTGGCCTTTCCATTCCAGTGTTGACCGGAACCCTAACTCCCACAGTGCCTCTCACTACCTGCAGAAGCACAGCTCCCCGCGCCCGTTTGCTCTTCAATGCCCGCCTTACAGAGAAGCACCTTGTCTCAAGAGGGCTGCCTGAGGGCAGAGAGGACTGGAGACCAACAGACCTGGGTTGGAGTCCCAGCTAGCCCCTTTCTAGGCTGTGTGGCCCTGGAGAAAGCTCTTGACCTCGCTGAGTTCCACTCCCTTTCCCTGCAGAACGGGGAGGTGGTAGTTGGGGAAGATACTGACACACCCAGGGTTCAGCACAGCATTTGTAGACAGGAAATGCTTGTGTCTAATTTTTTTTTCTTTTGAGAGAGAGAAAGAGAGCTGTGGGGAGAGGGGAAGGGAATCTCAAGCGGACTCCACATTCAGCGTGGAGCTCGACTCAGAGCTCAATCTCAACCCTGCGATGATGACCTGAGCCAAATCAAGAGTCAGACACTTAACTGATGGAGTGAACTGGGCGCCTCTCACCTTTAATTTGCTTTCATGAGCCATCTCCCTGATAATCTTTATCCGACCCAGTTTTTAAAACTATTTGTCATTTATTTTTGTTTTTTGCTTTTTTTCTGAAGTATAACATGTACAGAAAATGCCATAAATAATGGTGTACACCTTATTAAATTTTCAAAAAGGAGACATACCCTTGTAGCCACCCCTCGGATCGCAAAACGACATCATCCACAGCCCCGAGGCCCAGCTGGCACCTCCTTCCAGTTGCTCTCCTATTTTCTAACATCACAGCTCAGTTTCGCCTGGGTTTGAAATTTACATACACCCTGTGGTTCACATCTGGCTTCTTGCATTCCACATGGCACATCATATTCACATTTCGTTCTCAACTGCACAGGATTCCACTGTGTGAATAGAATACCGTATATTCGTCCATCCTGCGTTCATGGGCACTGGATTTTTGCTGATACGAGCGTACCACCACAAACATTCTTACATGTGTCTGTGGTGCCCTATGCAGGTTTCAAGTGGACATACACCTGGGGATGGAATGATTAGGTCATAAGAGATACATGTATTTATGGTTCCATTGATTTTCCTTTAGTAGATACAGTTTTCCAAAGTAGCATACCAGTGTGTCTCCCACCTGCCGTGTGTGAGAATTCCAGTTGCCCAGCATCTTCACCAGCACTTGATAGATTCTCCATTTTAGCCATCCCAGCAGGTGGGTATGGGTGTCTGACAGTGGGATTTGTACTTCCCTATTCAATATATGTTTTGTAGGGCATTGTAATTGTTACTGAAAGGGAGTATATTTCTTAGCACATATCATCCGGTATTATGGATGATACCTCCCCGCAGTGGGAGCTGCATGTAGGGGATGATGGAGGAGGACGGCACCGGGTGTGGAGAGCCAAGGGCCCAGGGTCAACTCTCAGGTCCTCCACCTGGTTCTGTGATAAGACAGAGTAGGAGAGGCCCTATCCAAAGTTGAAAGGTGAACCAAAAACTGGGGAGTGTTTGTTGTGTATATAAAAGAATGGAATACTATCTTTAGTCCATTAACAGTGTCCACAAAGCAAGAAGAATAACCCTCAAAAAGGGAAATGACCCACATTTAAAGACCCCCACCACACACACACACACATGTACTGTACAAGAATTCCTAAGTCAACAAGGTTAGTACTGCAGCCTTGTTTAGAACTTCTGGAGAAAGGGCACCTGGGTGGCTCAGTGGGTTAAAGCCTCTGCCTTTGGCTCAGGTCATGATCTCAGGGTCCTGGTATCGAGTCCCACATCAGGCTCTCTGCTCAGCAGGGAGCCTGCTTCCTCCTCTCTCTGTCTCTCTCTGCCTGCTTGTGATCTCTGTCTCTCTGTCAAATAAATAAATAAAATCTTTTAAAAAATAAAAAGTTTAAGAACTTCTGGAGAAAGAACATAAGAGACAAACTGTTACGTACGAATTAGTAGAGAGTTGCCCGATACATAGCTGAGTGGGGATAAAAAAGATAACATGAGTATGTGTGTGGAATCTGTTTATATAAAACAACTTGAGCACATGCACGTACGTTTACAATGTGTGCGTGCTTCTGAAATCCGGAAATATTACAATGTGTGCGTGCTTCTGAAATCCAGAAATATGTGCTCCACGGTGTTAGCAGTCATTATCTCCGAGGAGAAAGGCTGGGATGGCAAATGCCACCGTCCATTTGCTTTGTACTTTCTATATACTTGCATACTTTTTATATTATTTTACTGTGCATATGGATTTTTTTTCTCTTATTAAAAACAAACAGGGGCTCCTGGCTGGCACAGTTGGTAGAGCGTGTGGCTCCTGATGTCGGGGTCATGAGTTCAAGCCCCATGTTGGGTGGAGAGTTTATTTAATAAACAATGACAGCACAAAGATTAAAAATAAAAATTCCGGAATTCCCGCACCCTAATCCCCTCTCAGATCCTTAATGGAAACTGGCTGAATTGATAGACGGAAGTGACCTTTGTCTTAGTTTTCCTTTTTAGAACACAACTCCCCTTCTAACCCTCATACACAGTAGCAATTTGCACTGGTACAGCCTCTCTGGAACACAGTATGGAGGGTCCGCAAAGAGTTAAAAGTAGAGCTATCCTGGGCGCCTGGGTGGCTCAGTGGGTTGGGGCCTCTGCCTTTGGCTCAGGTCATGATCTCAGGGTCCTGGGATCGAGGCCCACATCGGGCTCTCTGCTCGGCGGGGAGCCTGCTTCCTCCTCTCTCTCTGCCTGCCTCTCTGCCTACTTGTGATCTCTCTCTGTCAAATAAATAAATAAAATCTTAAAAAAAAAAAAAGTAGAGCTATCTACAATCCAGCAATTGCACTACCCAGTTTTACCCAAAATAGAAAAACACTAATTTGAAAGGATACATGTGGACCCTGATGTTTACTGCAGCATTATCCACAATAGCCAGATAATGGGCACAGCCCAAGTGTCCATCAGTTGATCAGCAGATAAGGAAGATGCAACATTTATATCCAATGGAATATTACTCAGCCATAAAAAGAATGAAGTCTTGCCATTTGCCACAACACGGATGGAGCTAGAGAGTATAACGCTAAGCAGAGTAAGTTCAAGAAAGACAAATATACCATATGATTTCACGCCTATGTGGAACTGAACAAACAAAGCAAATGAGCAAAGGGGGAAAAAGAGAAGAAAACCAAGAAACAGACTCTTAACTATAGAGAACACACTGAAGTGTTTCCAGAGGGAAGGGGGGTGAGGGGATGGGGAAAATAGTTGATGGGGATGAAGGTGTGCACTTGTGGTGAGCACTGGGTGATGGATGGACGTGCTGAATCTCTGTACACCTGAAACGAAGGCTGTGGGCTAACTAGAATTTAAATAAGACCTTCAGAAAACACACACGCCCCTCCCCTTCAGTGTGGTCAGAAAAAGCTCACAACCACATTTGGAGAAAGTGTGTAGAACTTTACACATTTTTTTTTATTTTGGTATTTGATATAAATCTTTTCCAGCTGCCCTAAATCCTTTTAGAAAGAGGGGCTATAAATAAATATATGTTAAGAAGAAGAATATTAGTCTATAGCCTGTCAAAATAGTACCGTTGGGAAAGCCAGTTTCATTTGTAGATGCCAAGAAAAAGAGAATGACTGTATGCCAAAAAGGAAGGAGCAAATTAGCACGTACCCGAAACAAACAGGAATGTTTTAAATGCAAAACAAATTTGCTTTATTTTTCCACAAGCAACTGGCTGTCTGCCTTAGAGCATATAAGAACCAAATCCTGGACTGGGGTTTCTAAGCAACCTTACTGTTTATTGCAGACTTTTTTTTTTTATTAAAAGTTAAGAACTAGATTGCTTTTAAGATGGTAAATTGTAAAATAAAATGCAAAGCCTTTTAATATTTTAAGTTGTTTGACATATTAATACTAGCCACAAACATGATTCTCCACTGAAAAATGTCAGTGTTGGGCATCTCAGCTTTCTAGAACTTACCCCCCAGAAGAATCAAAAGAGTACTTACCTTTATAACCTCCCCAAGGGACCACTGCTGGCGCTTACAAGAGAGAGGAAAGGAAAAAACATTTGACAGCTAACACCTCATCAGAATGAATCACCTTGTTAATTATGATTTTAACCTGACCTCTGGTCACTTCAATTTTTTATCTTCAGCACATCCTTTCAGCAGCTTCCGGGAAATAATGTAAGCCTGCGGAGATCACCTTTTAAAGTTGACATAACCACAGAAATCACTGTTAAAGGAGTACGAAACAGGACAAGAGGACCAGAATGGTCATTAGTGGAGAATGTTACCTTCAGGCCTCTGTTAAAATAAGATACATCGAAATCATAATGAGGCCATTATGTCTCCATTCCATTAGAGACAGGGCATTGTTACGTAGAAAATTGTAGGCCTGTGAACATAAATGGGAGGTCACTGCACAGTCTGGGGGCACGGAAGCCACGCAGCGGTATACCATCATCAATGTTCCCATTTCAATCTGTGGCTCCGGTGACAGGTCGAGTGTCTTCTTTGCATATAAATGAGAACATATCGCAGTTTGAGCAGGAAGTGACGTTGGGGTTCTTCATCAGCGCAGTCGGACCTGCTGTCTGAGTCGGTCAGTTATTACCAGCTGGCCTTCCAAATCATAAAATATCCCACCAAGCATGTTTTGCTTGAATTCATTCCTCTACTTCCTATTTCTAATGCAATAGCCTATGTTAAAGAAGTAGGATCCCTGTGGGTTTTCTTGCCCTGTTCTTAAGCTACTTCTCCCAAAACAAATCTTCTGAATGTAATTAGAGATGGGAACATGGGTGGCCAAGTGGCAGTTTTAATAAATGGCCTGTTAACAGCCTTGCAGTGCTGAAGTTTTGAAGCCTCCTGGAGTCCGTGTAAGGAGATGATCTTTGACTAGATCAGATTACCCCCTCCCAACCCCAAAAAAACACAGCCACCTTGAATGAAAGAAGAATCTCACCAGCCTGGAAAGGCTCTTTGGCATGAGCTAGATTAAAATGATGTGCAGATTTACATGATCCAGAAATCTTGATGAGAGCATTTCAAGAAGTAGAATAAAATTGCATTTACTTGGAAAATGGGCTCTGCGATGAATGACTCAGGGCTCCTGTTTCAAAGAGGGTTCCAAGGCCAGCCAGAAGACACTCGGCGTTTTTGCTGACTCAGGCCCTGTGCTGAAGTTTTGGCTGCCTCCTCTGTGAGTCGGACTGTGATTGTATTTGCAAAATGATAGCGAAGCACCGTCACGGGGTGACTGCGACTAACTAACGATGACAGTCAAGCCGCGCAAGCCAGTGTCACTCACCGTACCAATAGCAAACATAAACCACATCACTCACCCAGCACCCAACCCTCTGTTACCAAAGCACACACATTCAGTGCCTGCTTTTTTTTTCTCCATGAATCCATCACAGACTTCTTTATTGTTTCTTTAATATAGCCTCAAACAGAAAAAAAAAATGTGTCTACTTTTTGTAATGCTGAAGTTTAAAAAAAATAACACACACCCACACATGCCCATGTGTACATACACCAACGCAGAGTGAAGAAAATACCAGTGACTTCAATAGCAAAGTAAAAGAAGAAAAAGACAGAAGATGGCTTGTGGGCCCCAGCTGCAAGAGAACAACACGGATCCAAAGGGGGCTGAGCAGGATGGAGGCAAGGCTGCGAGCCCAGAGCGGGGACAAGGTGGAGAGGGACCCAGCCGCTGATGAGGTGGGCATCCATAAATAGTGTCATAGGCACCGCAGCTGACACTTGTCATGCCCCCCCCCCAGGCACCCACTTCCGGAGGCTGACCCAGCATCGTTTAGTATCCAAATGAAATGTTAAGACACTCTGGCCACTGGAAAGCCCTACATCTCAGCACCGAGGAATAAATAAAGAAAACGCCGGACTGCTGTCACACACCATGTGTTATCACAGCCCAAATATATGAAGACCCCAGTAGGGAATTCATCTGCGGAGAGGGTTCTTCAGGGACACCTTTCCCATAGGGGGACCTAACAGGTCTTTGCTATCTCTAATTGCTAAAGTTAAGAGTTGATTACTGTTATCTAGTAAAGTTGAAAGATTGGGGGGAGAGGGGATAACTTCACAGATTTATAAATCAATGATGAAGAACCAGTTGGGGGGGGTTATTTTAAGTAATCTCTAGGCCCAGCGTGGTCCTCAAACTCACAAACCCCAAAATCCAGTCTTGTGCTCCACCCACAGCCAACCAGAGGACCCAAAGAAGGAGTTTAGAATGCCT
>PITA01000585.1:0-155941 GCA_004023965.1 Spilogale gracilis
GACTGGAAGAGATTATGCTGAGTGAAATAAGCCAAGAAGAGAAAGTCAAGTATCGCATGGTCTCACTTACTTGCGGTGCATGAGGGGCAAACTGGAGGACAGTGGCAGAAGGAAAGCAAATGGGAACTAGGGTAATCTAGGGAGGGAAACGAAACAACAGAGATTTTGAACACAGCAACAAACTGAGGGACTTGGAGGGAGGGGGGTGGAGGGATGGGAGAGCCTGGTGGTGGGTACTGGGGACACCTAAAGCGTGGAGCACTGGGTGTGGGGAATGGGGAATGAATCTTGAAACACTGGAAAAAAAAATTTAGTAACAATTAAAAAAAATAATAATAATAAAAAAAAAAGAAAAAACAAAGCTGAGGGCATCACATTGCTTGAGTTCAAGCTATATTACAAAGCTGTGATCACCAAGACAACATGGTACTGGCATAAAAACAAACACATAGATCAATGGAACAGAGTAGAGAGCCCAGATATGGACCTTCGACTTGGTAAACTAATCTTCAACAAAGCAGAAAAAATAGCCAATGGAAAAAAGACAGCCTCTCCAATAAACGGTGTTGAGAATTGGTGAGCTATTTGCAGAAGAATGAAATTCTACCATTCTATTACATCATACACAGAGATAAACTCAAAATGGATGAAAGACCTGAACGTGAGACAAGAATCCATCAAAATACTAGGGGAGAACAAGGGCAGTAACCTTTTTGACATTGGCCACAATAACTTCTTTCAAGACATGTCTCGGAAGGAAAGGGAAACAAAAGCCAAAGTGAACTTTTGGGACTTCATTGAGATAAAAAGCTTCTACATGGGGTGCCTGGGTGGCTCAGTTGGTTAGGTGACTGTCTTTGGCTCAGGTCATGATCCTGGAGACCCAGGATCGAGTCCCACATGGTCCTGGAGAGCCGGGATTGAGTCCCACATCCTAGGCTGAGCAGGAAGCCTGCTTCTTTCTCTCTCACTCCCCCTGCTTGTGTTCCCTCTCTGGCTGTGTTTCTCTCTGTCAAATAAATAAGAAATCTTAAAAAAAAAAAAAAAAAAAGCTTCTATACAGCAAAGAAAGCAGTCAACAAAACAAAGAGGCAACCCACAGAATGAGAGAAGATATTTGCAAATAACACTACAGATAAACGGTTGACATCCAAGATCTATAAAGAACTTCTGAAACTCAACACCCAAAAATCAAATAATCAAGTCAAAAAATGGGCAGAAGATATGAATAAACACTTCTCCAAAAGAAGACTTACATATGGCTAACAGACACATGAAAAAGTGTTCATCATCATTAGCCATCAGGGAAATTCAAATCAAAACCACATTGAGATACCACCTTACACAGGTTAGAATGGCAAAACTCGACAAGGCAAAAGATAAGAAATGTGGAGAGGTTGCAGAGATAGGGGAACCCTCTCATACTGTTGGTGGGAATGTAAGTTGGTACAACCACTTTGGAAAACAGTGTGGAGGTTCCTCAAAAAGTTAAAAATAGAACTGCCTTATGACACAGCAGTTGTACTACTGGGTATTTACCACAACGTACAGATGTAGTGAAAAGAAGGGGCACATGCACCCCAATGTTCATAGCAGCAATGTCCATACTAGCCAAACTGTGGAAAGAGCTGAAACGTCCTTCAACAGATGAATGGATAAAGAAGATGTGGTCCATATATATACAATGGAATATTAATAATATTGGAATAATATTCCATTGTACATATAATTATTAATAATGGAATAATATTCCATTGTATATGTATGGAAAAAAAGAATATTTCTCAGCCATCCAATATTTGCATCAACATGGATGGAACTGGAGGAGATGCTGAGTGAAATAAGTCAAGCAGAGAAAGACAATTATCATATTGTTTCACTTATTTGTGGAACATAAGGAATAGCATGGAGGACATTAGGAGAAGGAGAGAAAAAATGAAGAGGGAGAATCAGAGGGGGAGATGAACCATGAGAGACTATGGACTCTGGGAAACAATCTGAGGGTTTAGATGGGAGGGGATGGGGGGATAGGTGAGCCCAGTGATGGGTATTAAGGAAGGCAAGTATTGCATGAAGTACTGGATGTTTTACGCAAGCAATGAATCATGGAACACTACATCAAAAAGTAATGATGTGCTGTATGGTGACTAACATAACATAACAAAAAATAAATTAAAAAAAGAAAATGCCCTTGCTACTCATCCATCCGTAAATAAATAAATAAGCAGTTTGATTGAGTCTCTTCTATGACAGACAAGATGTTCCCAAGTTCTGGCATTGACTTGTCCCCAAGTGCCTAATACCTAGCATGTTTTTCTCAGATGAGGGCTTTTTGATAGAGCCTTTGAAAAGTAAATTCTAGGTAATGGGAAAGTGTTCTCTACCAAAACCAAAATGAGACCAACAAAACAATATGGACTGAGTGAATCGACAAATTCTTTTCCTCACATGTAATGTATTATGTAAAGCATGTACATAAGCAACTAAATACATTTGAATCAAACTTGCTTACGATCTTTTAAAAAAAGTCATGAATTTTTTCAGTGTGAATTTTTGAGAAACATGTCGGGCTGTGTCCTTTCAATGACATTGTACTTATAAAATGTCAAGCATATGCAAATCTTTGCTAAAATCATGACAAGTATTTAAGCCCTAATCATTGTGAATATTGAGAATAAATTAGTCTTCTAAACATTGTCTGTAGCACTTCACATTGTTGAAGTTCTTGTTTTTAAATCAAGTGTTCAGGATTCCCATTAATCTGAAAAAAACAAAGAGTATTGTACTATTGCAGTGGGGCAACCAATTGTGTATCTCTTCAGCTTTATATAGAATGTTCAGTTTGATGAAGTATCTGGCATCAATTTCTTGATCTTGCTTATGATATTCTCCATCTAGGCTTCTAGGCATGATTTCATATTAGCTATACTCATTGGAAACTGATTAATTTGATCATAAGACTATAAACTAATATATAATACATATAATATATTATCAAGTTAATCAGTTTTTGATACATATTATTTTTAAATTAACCAGTTTTAATAGACAGTTCAAATGTCTTTGGATAATTCAAGCTTTGAAGCTGACGGAAGTCATTCTGTTTTTACTATAAACAATAATGCTTAATTATAGATTTAGATCAATGTATGGCAGGAACCTAAATTTTTTTTTAAGGACATATGCTATTTCTGCAGAGTTGAAACTGCCATGGAACTTTGGTTCTTGATGACAATGTGATCTACCAAAGGAACACTGAGACTGCCTGCCTCCAATTTCCTTGTTAATGAGTAAGAACTGGGTTATATGCCTATCACTAGACCAATCATTGACAAAGGAGAGTGACTTTGGCCAATGATAATTCACCCTTGGGGCTGGACACATTGAAGCAAACAAAGGGGATAATGAGTGTTGAGAAAGTAACCAATATTTTGTGCTATATCACATAGAAACTAATTCAAAGAACAGATCCTAGTGCTACGATGAAGAACATTATCTCACACCAACGTTGGCATTCCTAATGATCAGAAATTCATGTTCATAAACAGCTTGGAGAAAAAAAGGTATGGGAAAGCAATAATTATTATAAACTTGGTTGTGACAACAAAATGTCCCCTATCTATTTAAAGACTGCTCTGGTATCTATGCATATTGAGATATATTTAGGAAAACTTTTATTATTTTAGGCCCACTGACTGATGCTGCTTAATAAACAGGTTTTAATTAATAAATAAGATTAATATTATACCAAAAGTGTCAGTAAACACTAGTTGTACCCAAACTGGCTATGAATCTGAATAACCTGGGCTTTAGAAATTCCATGGGATAGATGCAGAGCATTAGTGTGAAAAATGAAACAGTCCAAGGTATTTGTGATTTGAGCAGCGGAGAAGTTTATAGACATTTTGTGACCTACAGAGTTTAGAGCAACAATATATAAATAAACATGCCTGCTCTGGGTATGTTAGTGTTCTTAAAGGGGGAATAAAATGTAGTTAGGTGTGAGTAGAAACTTTTGTTAAAAAAAAAAAGAAACAAACTTACTTGTGTTTGCCTCTATCCAGTGGTTTTTTTTTAACTTTCTTGGTTTGCAAGCCTCATTGAGAATCTGAACAAGATTATGGAACATTTCCCAGAGATTCACATTTGCATATTCATGTAATGTTTTGAATATTAATAACCTCTTCTCTAATGTTCTTGGTCCTATTTAAAAAAAAACTGAAGCAACATAACTAACAACTAACAATAGATACCATTAATCCAGTCCTTACCAGTTTTCCAAGTTCCACCTAGATCTGAATTAGAAGCTGCAGGAGCTCACAAATTCACAATTTTTAAAAGTTTCTTCATAGGCTCTGATGAAATTAATCGGATCCCTCTTTATTATCCAGAGAAACAAAGGCTTTAGAGTCAAATGTACTTGAGTTGAAAATAAAAATGTTACACTCAATGAGCTAGGGCAAGTCACTTAAAACCTTCTGAGCCTTAGTTTATCCATCTATAAAATGGGAATGGTAGCTGTCCTCCCACCAGTGTGGCAAAGGATGTATGACAGCATTGGCACACCCCTAGCATATAGTAAATAGTATAAATATCTGTTATTTATTGTGGGAATTCATAAAAAGCATTCTTCATTTGCAGTGAAGATAATATCTGACTATTAAACAATTATTTGAGCTAAAAGATTCATGGCTGCAATATTTGCAGTAAGTGTTAAGAACAGAAATTGGGGTACTAAAATAAAGATAACCATAGCAATGTCACGAGCTGGAGATGGCTTTTATTTGAGTCACATAATGTATAAACACACAGCAAGTCAAAGGTTTCAGAAAGCAAAGCTCACTGACCCCTTGCTCCACAGGCTTCATCTTTAACCCTAATTTTACAAGGCTTTTGGAAGTATTCCAAATCTTAAAGCTTTAAAATGTTCATTCCAATACAGTGCATTCTCGGTTGTATAGAAGGAGACTCTTTCAAGCATTCAAAATAGTTCTGAATTGGGAAAAAAATAAAACAAGCCACGGTGTATGCCTAGCAACAACAACAACAAAAGAATCTTTGAGCATGATGCAATAAACTGTGGAGAAGAGTTAAGATTTCACGATTTACACCAATTTGTTTTTTGGTGAACAGAAAGGATATTCTTATTACAAATGCCAGCTTTTAAAAGGACAAAATGGGAAGCCTGGGTTAGGAAAGAAAATAAAGGGCAGTAAAGGCACGAGGTGAAATTACTCATGGAATGGGAGAAAGTTGTCCCAAACAGGAGAAGCAACGATGATTGCCAGCGATTTTGGAGGGATTTTAAATTAATTTTGCACAGCTCAGTAACTTACCTGGGAGGTTTTCTGTCTTTTCTTATGTTAATGCATCCTTGAGGTATCCAAGGGCCTGGGGGGTGGGCTAGGCCTACTCAGGTCAATGACTGATGGAGTGTCCAGAAATAGAATCAGATCAATAAAGGAGCTTAGTAATGCTTGGTGAGCCATGAGGCCACTATTATTTTTTAGAGAAACAGCTTATAAGATAAATATATGCTCAGAGCTCATGAGTGTTCTATTGAAATAGAGAGTGGGGAAAAGTGATTGTGAGTCAGTATCTTCATAAAGAACACAGCCCACTTAGGCTTGCCTCTTTGCAGTGGTCTCCACATTTTTCATTCATGGACCTTATTGAAAATCTGAAAAATGATTCTATATACCATTCCTAGAGAAATAGTTTTCATTTACATATAAGCATAGTGTTTTGTAAATTAATTACCACTTCTTTAATGTTCTGGGTCTTTTTTTTTTTTTGAGATTTATTAGTTTATTTGAGAGAGTGTGTGTGTAAGCAGTGGAAGGGGCACAGGGAGAGGAAAAGGAGCAGACTCCCCACTTAGCCCAATTGGGGTCTCCATCTCATGGACCTTGAGATCATGACCTGAGTCAAAATCAAGAGCTGGATGCTCAGCCCACTAAGCCATTCAGGTGCCCCTCTGATGTTCTTCATCTTATGGGGAAATGGGAACAGTGTAACTAGAAATGATAGCTTCAATTAATCACTGATTGATTAAACTAATGATAACTGATAGCTACTATTAAGTCCATACTATGTTAGACACATTGCGCTAAGCCCTCTATATGTATTATCTCATTTAACCCTTACCTTGACTCTATGGAGTAGAAAATATTATTTGCCTCATTTTATAGATTGGAGAACTGAGACATAGGAAAGTTACACAGCTTGCTCAAAGCCCTCCAGGCAGCAAGGGGCAGAACCTGGAATCAAACTGAGCTCTGTTTGATGCCAGAGCATATACTCTTAAGCAGTTTCTCATACTACCCTTAATTTTTTATGTAATTTTTTCCCAGGCACTTCAGATCTTATATTACAACCTAGGCTTGGAAAGATTAGTGAATCTTTTGAATTTATGTACTACTGTATGTGTGTGTGTGTGTGTGTGTGTGTGTGTGTGTGTGCAATATTTGTTTTGCTAGAGATCCGTCGTTTTAATCAGATTTCCTTAGGATATCTCATCTAAACAGTTAAGAGTCAGTCATCCAGCTATGCCAGAGTTTAGCTATGGATTAAGTTAGGCCATCACAGAGCCACATATTTGAGCCACATGGGTCATCTCCCCTCTACTTCTTCACTTTACAGAATTGCTGTTACGGATTTGGTTTTGGAGTTAGGTCCTAATCTTGAATTGAAGCATATTACTAGAAATAGTGGTATAAAATCTACTATTGCATTTTACTCTAGAGATATGTTTGAGCATATTTTTAAATATACCTTTTGGAGTCCTTTAAAGAAAACCTCAAGCAATAAGTGACTTTTGGAAGAAAGAAAATATCTTTCTTGTGTATAATAAAGAGTGTAATGACATATCCATTTATTCAAAAGCCAAGTTTTCAAACTCAAATCTGCAATCCAACTTTAGTACCCGTGCAGGGGTCTTTGGCCTATACATTTGCATTTTACCTTTTCCTTAGTCATAACCAACTGCTCCATTTTGTATTTTTCCATATTCTGAACATATATATCTCAAATTCTTCATGAAATACAGAAAAATATAAATTAAAAATTTAACTTTTGTTGCTTCTGCCTTTTCTATTAATCCATGCCTAAAAAGAGGTAGAGTTTTGAAATCTTGCAGAAATTTGTTCTTTATTACCTTAACCTTCACAGATACATGTAAATGATCTTCATTTAGGGCAACATAGCAGATTAAAATAATACCAAGACCTTCAATGGCAAATACTGTCTTATTGATAAACCAGGTAGAGGATTATATCTTGTTTCCTCCCTCGCCCATAAATACTTATCTCAGACAAAAAAGAAGACTTTCATTCATGATTGAATTTCCCAAGAAGTAGCTCTATTATGTATATTTTGCATTGCGAATCAAGTGAAGGCCATATGCTTTAAACCCCAGATTCAAAGGAGGCTAAGTTCTCTTTCAGTTGTGTATACTTGAGTACATAAATGTGAAGTCTATCTGGTCAAAAGATCAACAATAGATAGAGTCGTATCTATGCACAGAGTCAACATTTTTCTCAGGGAAAAATTTTGGATTTTCTTAAGTAGTAACAGCAATTGGTTGAGAGTCCATACCTCGGTGCCATAGAGGATGACTCTTGAAAAGATTTTAAGTCAGGATGAACCAACAGAACTACGCTGGGAGGCTATAAAAAAATCAGGAAAAAACTCAAGACACCTTCACTGGATGTCTCATTTAAAAACATGTATCCAGAAAATCTTATCCATAGCCTTGGCTTTTATGATGATGATGATGATGATGATGATGATGACATTAGTCACCATAGAGTATGTCATTAATTTTTTAAAAAGATTTTATTTATGTATTTGACAGAGAGAAACAGAGCTAGAGAGGGTACACAAGCAGGGGGAGTGAGAGAGGGAGAGGAGGCTTCCCGCTGAGCAGGGACTCCAATGCTGGGCTCAATCCCAGGACGCCAGGATCATGACCTGAGCTGAAGGCAGTTGCTTAACCAACTGAGCCACCCAGGAGCCCCTATGTCATTAATTTTTGATGTAGTGTTAGATGATTCACTGTTTACATATAACACCCAGTTCTCCATGCAATATGTGCCCTCCTTAATACCCATCACCAGGCCACCCCTTCACTCCCCTCTAAAACCCTTAGTTTGTTTCTTAGAGCCCACAGTCTGTCATGGTTTGTCTTTCCCTCTGATTTTTCCTCCTTCATTTTTTTCCCTTCCTTTTCCTAGTGTCCTTCATGTTAGTCCTTATGTTCCACAAGTAAGTGAAACCATATGATAATTGACTTTCTCTACTTCATAGTCTTGGTTTTAATTATCTCTTGTATACCAGCGAATTCTCAAAGTTTTGTTTCTTGCCGAGACCAATATTCTGAACTCTAAATCTATTTTTCTAATTACTGCCTCCTCAGCTCCACTTGAGTGTCTCATAGCTATTTCAAACTCAAAGTCCTAAGTGGAATTCATACATAGGCAACCTGACTTTTCACAGTGTTCCCTTTTTTAGTGAATGGTATCTTTATTCACTCAGTGCAGAGATCAGAATCCTGGGGCATGCCTAGAACATTTCTCTTTTCCTGCCTACTTCTCCCTTAACAAAATTCCCTTCTTTCCATCTACCCTGCCCAAGTGGGTTCTTGACAAAAATCCTTTATCACCCACATGACTGAATGAACCTCCCAACTAGTGACTGAGATTTAACTCATGCCTAGGCACAATCCATTCTCCATATGGTATCTAAAAGTGATAATTTAATATTTCAATCTGACTATGGAATTATCTTTCATGGAGTTTTTCAGTGACTTCCCATTACCTTAAAAATTAGGACCCAAATTCTTAATGTGGCCTAAAAGACACCCCCCTGATCTAAATATTTCTTCTGACTCATCTCTAGTACTTCCCATCTTGTCATATTGGCCTTATTCATGTTCCTTTAAAACCACACGACTTTCTGCCTGAGTCCTTAAGACACACACCCATACACAAACAACATCTAAATAATTTGTTCTACTTCCAAGCCCTGCTCAACATACTTTGTACTACAAACTTTCTTTTCTACCTCTAACAGATCAACTTTATCTTATTGTATACTATAGACACACAGGATTAACATCTCCCACATTGTAGGTGTTCAATAAATAGTTTTAGGCAACTATGTTGATTTACATAGACTTTTATTAACAAGAGGAGAAGCTGGAATCTAAGTCTGTCTGACTTGTGTGTCAAGAAACCATTTCCATCACATAATGGTCACTCCATTTCTGAAAGAATGAGGGAAAGACAGCTCTTAGCAGTAGTGCTTTGATGTATACACTAAAGATTTATTAATGGTTCAGAAAACTTAAAACTTAAATAAAATTTGGGGCTTTGTGGAATTAGTATTAATCAAATCAAGATAGAAAACAGCAAGTTTTCTATCTGCTTCTTTGCCACCTGCTATCAGGAACTTTGACCTCTGAGGTTTATGAAAGCATTTAAGAACATTCTTGTTCTCCATTTCAAGCTCCATCAGAGCTTGCTAGATGTGTCTTTCCTATAGCATGACACGTTTCAGGACCGTGAAGAAACAGATGACAGCTAGTTTTTCACTTCCCTGTCCCCACCTTATTTTCTTGGCTTGGTTTCTTAAGAGAAAACCGCAACAGGGTAAAGAAACTGGCTACCCTCTTCAGGGAAACTCATCTTTGGTGTTTTTGATTTCAAACTTGACTACCAGTCATCCACAAAGAGGTAAAAGTGTTGCTACAGAGAACTAAGACCCTTGCTACTGTGTGTGTGCATGTGTGTGCATGTGTGTGCATGTGTATATGTATGTGTGTGTGTGTGTGTGTGTGTGTGTGTGTGTGTGTGTGTGTATGCATGCATGCTTGCAGTCGTGCGTTTGTCTCTTTGGTGCTTTTTTGCTTTGGATTCTGATATGGTTATTCTGTGAAGTGGTAAAGCCACCCTTATGTGGGTGGGGGGAGAGTGTAGAATTTCACTTTAAAAGAATGGGATATTACTAGAGTCAATGATGTGATGAAAAGGAGGTTTCTTGGAAAAGAATGAATATTGAGAAGGTGGGCTTAAAAATACAAGAGGAAATATCTATTGTTCTCTGGGGTCAGCCTCCACCTTGTTAAAGATGGCTCCTGCCAGATAGGCCATAAGAAAAGGAGCCTGGAATTGCAGGATGAGGGAGAAAGGCCTCTCTAGAGACTATAGGACAAAATATGAGCAAATGATATTCTGTGAATTATGTTGCCTAGTTGTATGGTTTTGTTTTTATCTGGTTTGTTTCCTTTTTTATTATAGCTGAGATTTAAGTGGAGTTTACTTAAATGCTCCATTCCTGTCTACTCTAGTACTAGAAATTTAAAGGACAGCTGTGTTCCATATTTGAGCCAGAGTACATTGGTGAACATTTTCTTCTACTTGACTACTTCATGTCCTCACTCTCTGGGACCATGCGGTGGTGTATCAAAATTGATTATTAGATATCTATCCATCTACCTCTTCCCCACTTGGCACTATTCTCTCCATTGAAATCATAGAGGATATTAGACTTCATTTATTAAGATTCTGGTCTCCTTAAAGTAATATCTTTAGACTCTTCTTTACAGTAATATTCCGAAGTTTCTCCATAGCCCTCAGATTTCTCCCTAAACAGGTTGCTGTTCTTGAAAGTCACTGAAGAAAAAATTTTTTCTTCAAAAAAAAAAAAAAGCTTAAGGGCACAATATACAAATTACTCATGTATAGTAGTAGTCTGATAGAATTTTGTTCATTCTGAATTATAATGTATAAATCAATAAACATACGATTTCATAACATTTCTTGATTGAATGGGAGGAATGGGCCAGATAAAGGATCCTTTTGTACAGGGAAGAAGAAAATAAGAGAAGCTGGAAATATCAAAGGCAAGCTGGGGTTACTTTGCCTTTTTGTTGGAATGAAGCATATTTACTTTCAAGTAGATCTAGGTAACAGGCTGGGCTCCAAGTCCTTTTGTTCTATGGGGAGAATGATAAGCTATGAGCCAACCTGGTTTTGAGTGATGGACCAAGTACTGGATGACTTTTTCCCCTAACCACAGCAGTGTTTCTTGGGGAGAATATGACTCCAAGGGAATGCAAAAATAGAAGTTTCAGTGCATTTTATGTTTCTACACAATAGGAGGAGAGAAACACCAAGAAAATAATGTACCCCGCCATCCCAAATGTCATAGTTTGCTGTATAGTTAAAGGTCCTGATGTAAGAGTTATCTTAAAGGCAATAGATGGGTTGATAACAGCTTATGAACTTCTAAAACAGAGATACATTTAGGGGACCTTACCATAAGAAGTACCCTACTTTGGCAATAGAATTGTAAAAGCTATTGAGTCACAAAGGAAATTAACAGGACAGAGTTTGGATCCAAACTCTGTTTCCTGTTGGGCTTTATTGAAATGGCCCACCATCCTTCTCCTCAGTCTCATAGTTGCACCCCTTCAGCTTCAGACAGCAGTGATTTCCATCCTTGTTCTCTTCAGTTTTTTTTTTTTTTTTTTTTTTCTAGTAGGTTCTGGAAGAAGTCCTGATTTCTGAGTTTAGGGATAAGTGGCTTGGTCCAAGGGCCTAGAAAGTGATTCTTTTTGATGTGTGTGTGTAATATATATATATATATATATATATATATATTATACATATATATGACTTTTGTCATTTGCAGTCTTTTTACTATATATATATATATATATAATATATATATATATATGTAAGGCTTTTGTCATTTGCAATCTTTTTTTGATTTTTTTTACATATTATGTTTTACATTTTGTTTTGGAAAAGCATGGAGAACCAAGCCCCTGCCAGACAAAGAAACAGGCAAATAGGAATAAGCACAAATACATGATCCCTTTAATTTGGAAACAGGTCACTCATGCCACCAATATTTGTACATAAGCTTCATTTACCATCAAAACAGAAAAGGTAAAAAAAGATCCAGAATTTTTCAAAGAATTTTAGCAAAAATGTAACTTGCGATTTTTAGAATTATATTTAAGTATTCTACTCTTTTCTTTCTCACACAAGTGATTAAAAATCTGTTCCTTGTTTTTGTCCAACTTTTTGGAAATTCAAAAAGTCTCCACATGATCGTATCTCATTATCAACAGTTCTATGCAGTGGAAAATATTATCCCTATTTTGTGATAATGATATTATTACCACTTTATATTTGCATAATAGTCTAAATAAACCTTGTAAGTATTTTTCTCATTTTATAGAAGAAGAGTATAAAATGTGGTAAAGCTGTGACTACATAAAGCTTACAGGATAAACCTCAATTTCTGACTGTAGTTTAAGTAACTTGGCTAAATTCTGGAAAACTGAGACTAGAACCCTGGATTTCAGGATCCCAGCTTGTCATTCCTTTTGGACCACCAGCATCTTCCAGCATTCATCCAATTTCGGGGGAATTCCCTACTTTGCAAATCCCTACTCCTCTATAAAGCCTGATGTTCGAGTCCTAAGCCTCCCTTGAAACTCTAGTTAGGTTGAAGAAAACTGTGGCTAGTGTCTAGATGTAGCAGTTGGAAATGCTTTAGCTCAATCATCCCCTGTCCAGCCTCAGAGGTATTAATGGTGCAAGATGTACTGTCTGTGATTAGTGGAGGAATGGGGGCAGAGCATCTCTGAGGCCAGGTCTATGCAGGATGGGCATGTTGTCCTTGGCCATGTAACTTCTAAGCCTGGTTTATGGACCTTTCTTTCTTCCCTCCTCCCTCCCTCCCTCTTTTTCCTTTTCTTAAGATTTTGTGTATTTATTTGAGAGAGAGATAATACAAGTGGTGGGGAGGGGTAGAGGCAGAGGGAGAAGCAGGCACACTCCCCACTCCCCACTTGGGAGCCAATCACAGGGCTTGATCCCAGGACCTGGAAATCATGACCTGAGCCAAAGGAAGACCCTTAACCAACTGAGCCACCCAGGTGCTCCTACATGGACTTCTCTAGAGAAGGTATGAGCTACTTAATATTCTTTAATAAGCTTAATTCCTGCTTAAATGTATTAAGATAGGTTTCTTTGTTTACAACTTAAAACTTTGACTAATATACAGTTCAAGTTTCTTTTGCTGGGATGACTTAGACCACAAACCAGAGTCTTTAGTGAGCACTATTTTGTCCCTTTTAAGTTTTACTCACTTTCAGCTTTGGCATTCACTCTCATTATCTGTACTTTACCTGAATCACATCTCTGATTTGGCAATGTGAATACAAAGGGAGAAAATCTTTCATTATAAAAATGCTGCTGTTGTTCAGCTAACTCACTTACTCAACAAATATAGTGTCAGTGTGAGGGGAGCAGAGGGGAAGATGGACATAACACTTGGAAAAGCAAGTTTGCTACAATATACGTGAGAATCTTAAATGTCATTTGCTCATTCATTCAACAAGTATTTATTGAGTGCTTATTATGAGCTAAGCTGATTTTGAATGCCAGTGTTAGAATTTCTGGTGTCAGAAATGGCAATATATTTTAGATAGCTGTCAGTGCTCTGATCACATCTGTACTATAAGTAGATTCCTCTGGCTGACGGTCAGTGGGAATAGATTGGAGAAGAGTGACCCTCAAGGAAAGGAGATCAGTTAGAAGGCTTTTTTTGACATTTCAAGTAAAAGAAGATGGTTGATCTGAGGTAGGGTGGTGGCGGTGAGGTGGGAAGAAGTGAAAAAAAATTGAGAGATTTTTTATGAGTTCGAATCCATAGAAACTACTGATTAATGGGATGTGAAGGCGGAGAGAGGGGAGAGATAAGGGAAAAAAACCAAGGTCTCTGGCTTAAGTGGTGACAATTACTGAGATAAGTAAGGCAGGGAGAGTAGGTCTGGCGGTAGGTTCTGTTTTACATATGTCAGTTTTGGCCACCTTTGCACTATACAGGTAGAGATGACAGTAGGATATACAAATCCGGAGTTCATGGACAAGATCGAGGCTAGAGACAACGACTTGGGAGTCTTGAGCCCAAAACTAGAAATAAACATTGAAGTCATGAGAAAGGATTAGATCACCAAGGAAGAGTGTAGAGATATGAGCTAGTGCAATAGGTCTCAAGGTATGGTACAGGAAGGACTGGGGGTGTTCAAGATCATTTTGGAGGGTCACAGGTAAAAATTTTATCTATAAGTAATGCTAAGATGTAATTTGTCTTTTCCAGTAATTTGTATTTTCTGTTTCATTCTGGGACAAAGGTAACAATGGAATTTTCCAGAAGTTACAAGGTATGTAATGGTATCATTGCTTTGAAGGTGAATGGAATGTGTGCTTGTGTATGCTTGTGTTTTAAATTTTTCTTAATTCAAATTTCTAATATGATAAATGTTGATAATTATAACCCACTTAAATATAAGCTCTCTGGGGTCCTCAGAATTTTTAAAGTGTAAAGGGATCATGATATCAAAATGTTTGAGAACAAGCAGGCTGAAGAATTTAGCCTTGATTCTATATGCAAGGATGATCATTAAAGATTTGAGGGCAGGGGAAAACATAATCAGAGACATGTTAATAGGAAGTTATTCTGATGGCAGTCTTGAGGGTACATTATGATGAGGATAACATGAAGTTGTGGAAGCGATTTAGTTGGTAATTATAACAACTCAGGTAATGAAGATGCTAGGGCTTGAATTTTGGAAATAACAGTGTGAATGACAATGGACAACACAAAAGAAAAATAAATGTGATTTTATTATTGACTGAATGTGGATCATTACTGAAGAGATGAAAGGAGTAAAAGATAACTTATATTAGAACTATGTGTCTGGAAGAAAGGTCTTGTTTCTCCTACCATTCTAAGTGCAGGAAAACTGACAGTTCTTTGACATCTGATGAAGACTCATGAAGTAAATCTGTCTAATAAAACTAGGATGAAAGCCATACACATAATTCTAGATTTCCTACTAGCTGTATTCATAGGCAAAAGGGGTGAAATTAATTTTAATAGTATATTTCATTTAACCCAATATATACAAAATATTATCGTGTCAACATATAATTAACTTTAAAATTATTGAGACTTTTGATGGTATTAAGTCTTTGAAGTCTTGTATATATCTTATAGTCACAGTACCTATGAGATCAGACTAGTCATTATTTCTGGTACTCAAGAACCACAAGTGGTTAGTGGCCTCAACTAGCAGCTTTAGACTACTCTTTTGCTTGAGTCAAGGTCATCAGAAGGCCAATGTTGATTTGGCTGGGATTGAAATAAATGTGGTTTTTTGTTTTTCTTTGTTTTGTTTTAGTTATATATTCAGGAACAGATGGATTTGTACCGAGTCCTATAACTCTCTCACCTCCTTATCACCTCACTCTAGTAGAGCATAATTATAGGCCCTTTCTAAGGAAATGTGTCAAGTAATAGTGGCCTGCTTCCTTGGAACTGAATCTCTGAGTTGCATTTTACACACAGAGCCTGTATTAAATGAGCTAATTAGCTCAGTACACTGACATTGGTCAGTGGAAGGGAAAACTAAGACAAAGTTTGAGTTATGTGGAAAGACCAGATTAATAGTATTAGAGAGATATGAAAAGTCAGGGGAGGGGTGCAGCTATTTTGGAAAGTGGTGAAAACAGATAATATAAATACGTACAGACTTTAAGTTGTTAGCAGTGGCAGTGGAACAAAGAAACTGTTTGATGCCCCATTATCATGTCCACAGAGATGCCATGATTTTTCTTCTTTACGAGACCTGAGCTGTCCCATGAGGTAGATGGATTGAAGGTTCATACTACAGAGTCTTAATAAAGGTCCTAAAACACATGACTATTTTCATGGAGTGGAATGAATAATCAAAAGGAGAAGGAAGATAACAGAGTGAAGCCAGGATTCCTTAATAAAAAATTTTAGGGATTACAAGGTGAGATGAGTGGAAATGAGTGTATTATAGGCTCCTTTAGGGAGAATACGAGTTTAGGGAAGGAAAAATGCAGTAAAATGAGAACAGATTAGACCTTGATAGCATATAGCAAATTATTGTAGTATGCCTCCTCACCATATGCTCATTCCATGATAAGTTCATGTTCCAAGATGAAATGAAAAATTAAGATGCATGGCATTGGAGATTCTAGAAAGAATAACCAAAAATGGAACATGTATGATTAAAAAAAATCCCAAACAACCATACCCAATAAGTAGTCATTTTTAAAGTTCAATTATTATGCATATTTGTTTGCCTTACTAATTTGGAAAGTTAGCTTGCCAACATATCAAGTCATTACAATTTAAAGTTTCTATACTTGTTTTTCTTGGTTATGTAAGATTCATTCAACCAAAGTCTATTTCACTGGTGGGTTATGAACTCGTTGATTATTGCTGTTGTTTTCTTTTGATGATGAGAATCCAGGAGTCATGATGTAATGTTGCTATGGTAATGAATATGTACAAATAGATGATTAAGGGTGGGGGGGAAGGTTAAATCCTGAGAAACACATTTACATATAAATTCTTTCCAGTGAATAAAAAAATCCCTCGCACATGAATTTTTCTGTTATGTACAAAAAATGTAAAAGATGTGTTATATCATATCTTCAACAATGCATTGCGTTGTTTATATTAAATGGAGTCACTCAATATTCTCCAGAGTATTTTCTTAATAATGGTTCATACAAAAAGCAATTGGATTAAGACTGGATTAATTTCTATAGTGTGTGTGTGTGTGTGTGTGTGTGTGTGAATAAAGTATACTCTTTTAAGTAAAAATTGGGACACATTATGAGGATTAAGTTCTTTTCTTTGTTGCCACGAAGATGGTGTTAAGAACTCAAGCATATCAGAAATATTTATGATTACCTAAAAAAATAGTTTGCCAGCTATTGGGCTTCAATACATTTAGAATGACTAACTCATTACTTCAAAGCTTTTATAATAATGACGTTGGAAGGAGAACATGCACAAGACGATAGAAGGAAATGGTGTTTGAAGATGAAGTTAAAAATACTTCTATAAATTATGTACTTAGCTTCTGACATACTAACCATTTTTTGTTTGTGTATGTCACAGAACTTTGTGCCAAGAATTCAAAAGATCCTGATTCTTCTATTGGCTGACCATATGTTGATTGGCAAGGCACCCAACAACTCTTTTTTTTTTTTATACTCTGTCTAAGACCAAGGAGATGATCCTTACCATTTGATGAGGATTCATTAGGCCAGACCAGGATTCCATTAGACATATAATGTAAGCCATATGTATTTAAAAATTTTTAGAAGGCATGCTTAAAAATAAAAAGAAATGGGTGAAATTAACATTAGTAATATGTTTAGCCCAATATTTCCAAAATATTATTGTTTCAACATAAACAATATAGAGGTTATTAATGATATATTTTACATGCTATTTTATACTAAATCTTTGAGATCCAGCATGTATTTGATATTTAGAGCACTCATCAGTTGGGATTAGACACATTTCCAGTGCTTACTACTTACACATGACTAGCGGTACCAGAGCATGTGGAGGGCAGATACCTTAGTGAACAGTACACCATTAGACTCAGAGGGCAGTGTTGCATTTTTTTAGAATATTGAAGTCTTTCAATATTAAACTTCTTGGGTAATAACCTTGCTTTTTTTTTTTAAAGAAGATAAGAGCTTTCTGATATGCAAGGATGTTGCTTACTATATTCAAGAGACAAAATAAATATTGAAAGTAAATACCTGACATTAGTATACTGCTTGATGGTTTAACAGTGCTTTCACTCACTCCTCTTTTAAATCCCAGTCATGATTCCAAGAAATAGGGAGAGATGAAGTCCCATTTACTTTTGAGGAAACAAGGCACAGATACTAAATCCTGCTCTTTCAGCTCCAAATCTCATGATCCAATGGTAGATCACAATCTTAGGGTTCAGTTATCAAATAATGTGCCAGCCAAGTCAGCCAAAATATAATGTGTCCTAGCATTTTCTTGTCTTTTTTTTTTTTTTTAAAGCATCTGTTACGTGGGTGTCTGAAAGGGCTCAGTCTTGTCCCACATCTCCATTTTTTGTTTTGTTTTATTTTGTTTTTGTTTGCTTGGATCCAGAATAAAATTAGAACAAAGTCTTTTTACCCTTAGGAATGTTTTGATTCATCCAAGATAGCGATGGTGGGGGTGAGATCCTCATGATTGCCATCAAATCCGACAAACCACCCACACCTACTACTGTGATCTTTTGATAGTGAAATCAATTAGATACATTATTTCACCATATGACAATCGATTTTCAAGGAGCCCCCCAACAGTGGCAGTAACACCAATATTGGCTTTTGGGCTTTCTGTGTTGTTCAGGTTACAATAATCCCGTTGAGTTTAATGTATAGGCTACATATATGAAGTAAATTTGGGCTAATTTCTGTTAATCAGTAACACTGCCCTTAGATTTTCAATCACAGAGCACATGCGAATCTCACCCATTTGATAAGGGGGCTCCAAGAATTAAATCCAAACAAGTTTCCAATACATTACTTTAAATCACTCTTCACCTTCCCTTAATCCGTGTGTACTATTCCCCTTTTCCGGCCCATATTTCCATTGCTGAAATTGTTGCAAGCTATCTTCTGTAGGACACAGGACGGGTCCTTTGCCTCCAAATCTGGCAGATAACCACATCTCCTGGCGCAGGTAGTGCAGTTTTGATCGCCGTTCTTGGGGAAGAGAGAAGCCGGCCAACTGAAGGCATCAGGTAAGAAAGTTTAAGCCCAAAGTATGGGTAGCCAAGACAGTCGGGAAATTGGTTATTTCCAGGGCTGAACAGAGAGGGCGCCCTTTTGCAGACGCGTGCACAGCCAGGACAGGGTGGTGGGGCGAGCCCCGCAGGAACACCGGGGGGTTTCTCAAAGCTCAGTCTAGTTAGAAAACCTTTAGGCCCACTGGACTACAAACGAATGTTAACAGATCTGGACGAGTGGCTTTTCTGTAGGAGACTGTAGAGCGACTACAGGAAGCAATTGCGGCAGGGTTTAAGTTTTTCTAAAGCCTCGGTGGTGTTTTCCCTCGCGTCCCGACTCTTTTCCGAGCTTTTGGGTCCTGGGGATTCCGCGCTACCCAACCGTTCCGTCTCTTGCCCCCAGCTCTGGGCGGTCTGACTGCCTGGCCTTCGGGCTGCCTTTGCCCGCCTGGCCCGCAACGCCAGGCCTTGGGCGGCTGGGAGAGGGCGCAGGGGGCGGAGGCGCGGCGGGGGCGGGCTCTGTCCCCCCCCCCCACTCCCCTTTGAGCGGGCTGCTGGACCGGTGGCAGGAGCGCCGCGCACCGCCAGCCGCGGGGCTCGAGGGATGGGGGAGGCACAAGAGCGGGGCGCTGGCATGGATTAGAGCCAACCGCGCTCTTCAAAAGGTTGACAGGGCTGTGCTTCCCTCCCGCGCCCCGGGAACTTCAAAGCGGCACGCGTGGCTCGGACCGCCTAGCTCCGCTCTGGGACCTCGTAGCCCCGGCGCGGCCGCCTGGTGGCCATGACCCGAGCGCTGTGCGCGGCGCTCCGCCAGGCTCTCCTGCTGCTCGCCACCGCCGCCGCGCTCTCGACAGGTACGACGGGCACTCCTTCTCCTGCGCAGGCGAGGGGTGGGAGTCGGGGGAGGTCTGCGGGTGGGCACGCGGGCGGGGTAAAAGGTGCTTCGAGCACACTGACTTTCCACTGGGCGGAGTGGGAAGCGCCAGTTGGATTGAGGGGGCGCGGGATAGGGTGAAGCGTGGGCACCTGACGTCTGGTAGCCAGAGGATTAGACAGGTGTGTTCCGGACGAAGCTACCAGGGGGAGCGAAAAAGCGACAGGGACGTGGGGGTATGGATAGTAGGGGCGATGTGGGTGACAAATTTGGGGGCAGTTTGCAACGGAGAGAGTAGGAGACTGTGGGCGTGTGCAGGGCTGGGGAGTTAAGTGGCACTAAGAGTTCACTCTACGGGGGCTTCGGGCACGCTCTGGACGGGGCCGCGAGAACTGAGCAAACATTGTGGCATGGTGGTGGTGATTCGGTCTGAGTTTTAGGAGGCGAGGGATATCTCAGGAGCCGCTGGTGCCAAGCTCTGTAGGCGGGAGAGGGAGCTTAAATCTGCGTAGTTTGCAACGCACATTGCTTTCGAGGTACGATCTTTACTGAGAGTTGCAGGAGAAAAAAATCTGGCAAGCGCCCCAGCGTTTTTAACAGGTCTGTGACTTGATAGGCTAAATAGAGCCCTCGGCCCAAGCTGGAAACCAAACATTTCTTATAATGTTTACTAGAAACTGGGGCAAATGCATCTTCGGTAAAATCATAGTGTGCTATGATGAAAAACCCTTTAGCTCTAAAACTGTTTTCGTTATAACATTATCTTAGGCTATGGAGAGCTGCAGCAGATTCCTTGCTAACTCAGTCTTTAAACATCAATCAGATATTTAAGACATTTGCACACAAAAACCTGGTCTTTTTCTGTAGAGCGGTACTTTGTCCGAAGCTGATTTTTATGCATTTTTGTTTTCCCAGATGACAATCTGTTTGACATTAATAGCTATACTCGAGGGTGGGGAGTTTTCCTTTTAGTGACATGTGCAGGGGAATGTTTTGAATAGTATGATTGCTGTCATGTGCAGATTTCGTATTTCAGATGGCCTGAGAGAATCACTAAATACAATATTCAGATGAAAATTGATTATTGGGGATTATGAGGATTAAAGCATTTTAGTTATCTTTGGAAAAGCACAACCTTTTAGGAAAGCCATTACTCAGAGACTGTCCTGAGGATGATGGGAGAAAGTGAAATATTTGCATTCAGAGTTGGTAAATTCACCAATGGGAAGAAAACTGATGATGGGAAAGTATTTATGAAAAATGAGCAGAAACTCCACTAACTCAGAATACTCAAAGTACTCTTGACGAATTTAATAGAATTTCCAAAAAAAATTAAATAATCTTCTAGATATCACAGTTTTGAGTAGGCACCTGTGAAGTTACCTCCACAGACTGTACAACCCTTTTTATTTTAGGGAGCTAATAAGTTTGCTGCAGACATTTTAAAAAATACTCAGTTATTTTTTATCTGACATATATTTTGTTATATGTCAGAATCTTTAGAAAATTTTAGAGACTCTGAGCATAGCATTGTAGGTAAACATGCCAAGCTATGTTCCTTAAAAGACATGGAAACTGTTGACATTTAAATGTACAAAAACAAACAAACAAAAAAACCAGATCATCTATTCAAATTTGATTTTTCCCTCAAAATATGAAGGCTAAGAAAAATGACTGATATGGAGATAAGATGTCAATATAGTAGAGAAGTAGTTATCAAAATGGAACTTTTACAATAAACTTTTCTATGTCAAATGCAATCACTTTCAAATCTCTTTTAAGAAATTTATCCCTCTTTGTGTCCTGCAGAAACAATGTCTATTGCTGTCTATTGCTGTCTACTTTTTTGAATTTTAACTTTTATACCCATCTTTGATTATTTGGTAGAGTAGCTTATTTTTATTTTATCTTTAAATGTAGTTGTCATTTATTTTTATTTTATCTTTAAATGTAGATGTAGTTTATTTTTATTTCATCTTTAAAGTGTTTTTCTCACATGATTACCTGTATCATTTTTTATATAGTTTATAAATTACATTGTTCATCATAATGGTCAATTTTGAAAATGTAGGAGAAATTGCTGCTGACTGGCATGACTGGGTGACAGAAAACACCATCCTCCAATCTGACTCTTCTGAGCACTAGGCCTATGACTTTAAGTATCTGAAGACATCGATAAACCAATAATCCCTTTTTGCTTGGCTGTTATTCCCCAGCATCTCTGTCACCTAAGGCATGTCATGCATGAGCAGTAGAGTATAAACCATTGCTCCTTGATGAGAATCTCAGAGGGTAACCACTGATGAAAAAAAAAATGAGAAATATTCATTGATCTGGGCTGGCTAAAAAATTAGGCTGCCCTGAGTTACTCTAATTATCTAGTTCCTGGGTTCCTTGCTATTTGGTAAGGAAGACCTGCCATGACCTCATGTTTATCAGATACATTAAACAAAAAGTTGGTACAAAATATCTGAGAGTTCTAGAGTTTGAAACTGTGATTGGGATGTTATATGGATTTACACATTGTGTATTCTCTACCAATTTTATGAAACTCTTTGTTCTTCTGGTAGGGAATAGATTATTAAGAGTCTGGAAACCTACAATCAATCAATCAATTAATAAATGAGCCAGGGGCTGCCTTGGTAGCTTAGTCCGCTAAGTGTTCAGCTCAGGTTATGATCCCAGGGTCTTGGGATGGAGACCCCTCCCCGGGGTTGGGACCCCTGCTGAGTGAGAAGCCTACTTTTCCCTCTCCCTCTACCATTCTCCCTGCTTGTGCTCTCTCTCAAATAATCAATAAAATCTTAAAAAGAAAAAAAAAAAAGAGAGACTGGAAAGCTAGATGCTGTTGCTGTAAAAGTGAAAAGATAACTTTTCATTTAATACTCAGGGTAGAGGTTTCAGATAGGGAGATGTTTTCACTGCACATTTTAAGTTGTGCTGGAAGTGAAAGTGAAAGCCTTGGGCAGGTTGAGGGTACAAATGCAGACAATGTTGCCACCTTTGCCCTTCTTTAAGCAGGGTCATTTATTGGTTGGTTGACACACATGTGACAAGAGGCAAATGGTCACAAGGAAGAGACTTCTCTGGCCCAGGACAAACTGTGCAGAAGTCCTTGGGGGCATATTTCTTCATTAACTGTAGTACCCCGACCTGTTCTCTAGCTTCAAGTTTGCAGAAATATAAAATAGAATTCCTCAAATAAATATAAGTGTAAGAGAAGAATAGGGGATGATTCCAAATTTTTCATTCAAGCAGTGGAGGAGTAGTACCCCTATGCGGGGTCTGGCTGACAACTACTGGAGAAGCAGGTCTGGACCCAGGTAGGGGTGGGGATAATGGCCCAGAGCTAGAGCTCAGTTTCTGTGTGGAGAGCTTAAAATGCCTAGTACACACCAAAGTGGAGATACAAGTAAGCAGTTGGTTGTTTGGGGCCTGGGGTTCAGGGCACAAGTCTAGAAAGAGTCAAAGATTGAGAGTCAAAATTGGTGTTTGATTCCAATTGGATGTTCTATACTTTTACCTGGCAACCCCACATGAAAGAGATATTATGGTGAGCTAAACTGCTCTTCTTGCCGGTATGCCCAGCTCTTAGATTAGAAAGAGAAGCCTAGACCTCTTTTCTAGTCCTTCTCTTACCACTTGTATTCTAGCTCTGCCACTGTCCCTATATGGGACTCCAAATGGTCACCTCCAGCACTTCCAGTCATGGGTTGTGTGGCTCTACTGTTTCTGGGTGAACGGAGAGACAGCCTATTCTAATCTTATATGGGTTCTTGACATGAAAGGGTTGTGAAAAAGTTAGAACTCTCTAGACTTCCTGGAAATGACTATAGGTGAAAGCAGTTGGTTTTGCCCCAAATTACTATCTTCTGAATGTGATTGTTATTTTCAAATGCATTTTTAGAGTATTTGCCTTTTGTATAAGCATTCCTAGGTTTTTCTTTTAGGGGAACTGCTTCCAGGCAGTCGCCAAGATGCAGTTCATTGTATTTTTCTTGGCAGTATTTGTGTCTCTTACTGTAAATAAGAGAAGGTTAGGGGAGTAGAGAATGGACATAGTCAGAGCCAGGCAGGTGGGACGCCTCACAGGACCTGTTCATTGGAGGCAGATTGAGGTTTTAGAGCAGGTGCCTAAGAGAATGATTGCACATCCTTTGGGAAATGGGCAGGGATACATTAATTTCAACTATGGATTTTTAATTCCTGCTCTTAGCTAAGTCTTGATCAGCTATCAAATGATTAGTATCAGCTTCACTTTGAGATTTGTAGAGGACAGTGACCTTTAAATGAACAACTCTGTGCATTGATCATTAACAGACTCAAATGGATATGTTCATACGCATATAAAGAGTTTATTTTAACTAATAAAATGAGAGTCAATTTCTAAATATAAATGGAAAACGGAACTAAACAGGGGGAAGAAAAGGGAAAATTCTAAGGACAAAGAGTGTACTCTATATTGCTCCTTATTACGTATCTTTGAAGACACCTCTGCGTTTTTCATTGTTTTGGCCTTCTCTATTTTAAATTTTCACAGCCGATTGTTAGATCTCAAGTTTTATCCTTACATTGTTTAAGAAACTGGGATAATAAAGGGATATGTTTATGAGTGATACAGAATTTCCACTTCACCAGGAGAAATACTGCCCTGTCGCAGTTGTGCCTCTCTCCAGTCTAAGAGGGTTCACTCAGTGTGAAAGCCATATCCATAAAGCATGGGGGCCTCTTGGTTCCCTGGAATGCGGATGGTGAAACCACTACTCCTCACACTTAGGAGTCCAGTAAAAAGTAAAAGGGAGGGAGGAGGTGAGTAAGAGTGTGAAACAGGCATGAAGACTTTATTTCTTGTCATGTGGCTCTTGCATTCACTTGCTCTGATTGGCTAACGAGAATCATAAGGTTCTACTCTATCCTCACTCTTTGCTTTTTGTCTTCCAGAATAATTTCCCTTTTCTGTTGTTCTCTTCTGTGTTTTAGAGTATGTGAATATATTATGTTTCTTTGGAACTGTTTTAAATTAATCCCCTCAGGAATTCATGGGTGAATCATTCAGTATGACTCAAGAGCTTGGCTTATTATTTTTTTAAACAACTTAAATTTGCCAGTGACTTAAGGATCCCAAATTAGATCAATCTACTTTTTCATTGAACTTTTCACATCAAGAAAGTGATTAGGATGCTTTAGTTTTGAAAGTGAGATACATATATTTTTCTATTTTGTTTTATTATCCTTATCTTATGATAAGGTACAATGAGAAAGGCTCCATATCTCTGTAGGCTGATTGAGTTCCTATTAAATTTTTTGTTTAGCACCCTGATTGGCTGAGATAAGTACTTTGTGGTCAAAAACAGGATTAGAAATAAATCTAATCCATTATGGTCCAGGCAATTATCATTTTAATGCAAAATGTTTAGTTTCATAAATGCATGTTTATCCAAGAGATGCTAACTCAGAGGGTAGCAATCCAGATTAACACAGCTTTAAGGAACCAGATTGTTTTAAAACAGAGCCAAAATATATTAAAGAATATTAACGCATCACATCTCATAATTTTATCTGATGACATTTTTCTGGACTGCTCCCCTAAAAGTGTGTTTATTTCTTTTCTCCATCCCCATTGTTGCTCTTCAGGAGTATAAAAATCTGCTCTGTGAATATTTGCCTGCTTGAATAATCAAAATGAGACTTTGTTCTCACTAAAACTCCACCTAGAATCTGTAGTGTGTATTTCCAGGAAATAGATAATACATTGTAAATTTGAAACACTAAATAAAGAAAAAATATATGATTAATGGAACATTTCTTACAGGATAATAAATGTATAATTAAATGAATCTCTCTTTTAAAATATTTTTTCCTACAGTTCTTCTCTAGCCATATATTAACTATATTAAAAAGTATTTCTTTTTGCACAGAGAAAGTTGATTTCATTAAGACGAATGGACTTTAAAAGAATGAGATTTATTGTGCCAAATCAAGATTAAGATGCTCTTTTAGAATTGCCTTTACTGAACTCTGCTTTAGATATTGCCATTATCAGAAAGTTTTTCCTAATATTCCTTTATTATGTTTTTAATATCTATAGGATTTATAGTGCTGTCTCCTCTAATATTTCTGACATTGGGAACTTGAATTTTCTTTCTTTTTACCTTGATCAGTGTTGTTGGAAGTTTATCAATTTTATTGAATTCTTTCAAATAACTTTTGGTTTACTGATTTTCAGCTTTCTTTTTCTTTAGTTGTTTTCTACTTTTTTTTTAATTTATTGAGAGAGTGTGAGTGAGAGAGAGACAGCATGAGAGGGGAGAAGGCCAGAGGGAGAAGCGGACTCCCCACGGAGCTGGGAGCCCAATGCGGGACTCAATCCCGGGACTCCAGGATCATGACCTGAGCCTGAAGGCAGCGGCTTAACCAACTGAGCCACCCAGGTGCCCCTAGTTGTTTTCTACTCTTATCTTTGTATTTCCTTCTCTACTTACTTTGAGTTTAATTTACTCTTTTTTAGTCTAGCTTTTTAAGTTGATACTTCAGATCAACAGCGGGCCATTTTTTTCTTAAAGGATCAGATAATACATGTTTTAGGCTTGTGGACCAAACAGTCTGTGTTGCAGTTACTTGATTCAGCCATTTTCATACAAAAGCAACTCAAGGCAATACGTAAACAAATAGGTGTTCCTTTATTTACAGATGGGCCAGCCAATGGGCCATAATTTGATGACCTTTTCTTAAATCATTCATTTAAGACCTTTCTTCTTCTCTAATCTAGGCATTTAAAGTTTCAAGTTTCCTCCATGGCAATTGCTTCAGCTCATCCATAAACTGTGCTATGTTGTATTTTAACTTTCAGTGAGTTCAGAATATTTTCTAGTTTTCTTTATGGTTCTCTGGGACTTGTGGGTTATATAGATGCCTGTTGTTTAATTTCCAAATATTTTGGGAATTTTCAGGTTGTTTTTTGTTATTGACTTCTGGTTTAAATCCACTGGGAATGAAAGAACATAATCTGTATAATTTTAATTTTTCTGAATTTATCTATTTGTTTTAGAGCCTAACATGTGTCTGACCTGCTAAAGGTATTGAAAATAATATATATTCTGCTGTTGTTGGGTGGAGTGTTCTATGGATGTTATTTAGGTCAAGTTGTTTCACAATGTTATTTAAGGCTTCAATATCTTTGCTGATTTTCTGTCTTCTTGTTTTATCAGTTACCAAGAGATGATTTTTTTAAGAGATAATTTTTGATATCTCCCACATAGATGTGAATTTGTCTACCCCTCTTTGTAGTTGTTTTTTTTTTTGATTTTTCCTTCATGTATTTGAAAATTTTGTTAATGGGTACATATACATTAAAATTTTAATGTTCTCTTAATGCATATTTATCATTAGGACATCTCCCACTTTACCCCTGGTGTTATTTATCCTTATGACACGTCTTTCTTTATCACTGGTAATCTTTGCTTTAAAGGTTACTCTGTTATTATTAATATAGCTATCCCAGCTTTTTATGCTTAATATTTGTATCTCTTTTAGTATAGTTGCTCCTGCTTTCTTTTGC
This sequence comes from Spilogale gracilis, assembly GCA_004023965.1. NCBI lineage: Eukaryota > Metazoa > Chordata > Mammalia > Carnivora > Mephitidae > Spilogale > Spilogale gracilis. Next base: position 27,100 of record PITA01000585.1, read on the forward strand.
TGGGTGCCTTCATGTCATAGATTTCCCATCCTCTTATTCTGAACTTCTATTGTATGTATGTATACATATGTATATATACTTATGTGTGTGTACAAACACACACACACACACACACACACACACACACAAATATATATTTAATTAAATTGGGCTTCTTGTAGAGAGCCTATGGATAGGTCCTGCTTTTTTATTAAGGCTTACACACCTGTCTTTTAAGTGGAGAATTTAGACCATATACGTTTAATGTATTTATCAATATGGTTGTGTTTAAATCAGTCATCTTATTGTTTTATGTCTTTCCCTTTATTTTCCTTTTATTTTTTGCCTTTGTTTGGTTTAATTGACACAATGTTACTATTCTGTATTATTTCCACTATTGGTTTATAAGCTACATCTTTTTGTCTTATTTTTAGTGATTGTTTCAAGTTTTACAATATCCATCTTTAAATTATCATAGTTTAATCTAAGAACCTTATTACCATATTCTTCCCTTTTCTTCTTCTTGTCCTTTGTGTTACTAATCTCACAGGTTTTACTTTTTTTTTTTTAAAGATTTTATTTATTTATTTGACAGAGAGAAACACAGCCAGAGAGGGAACACAAGCAGGGGGAGTGAGAGAGGGAGAAGCAGGCTTCCCGCTGAGCAGGGAGCCCAATGTGGGACTCCATCCCGGGTCTCTGGGATCATGACCTGAGCGGAAGGCAGTGGCTTAACAAACTGAGCCACCCAGGTGCCCCACAGGTTTTACTTTTAAATATTTTATAAACCTTGATAAAAACAGTTCTAGGGTGGCTGGGTGGCTCAGTCATGAAATGTCTGTCTTCAGCTCAGGTCATAATCCCAGAGTCTCAGGATTGAGCCCCACATCAGGCTCCCTGCTCGGTGAGAAGCCTGTTTCTCCCTTTCTCACTTCCCCTGCTTGTGTTCTCTCCCTAGCTGTTTTTATTTCATATATTTCATATATTTTATTTCATATATTTCAAACTTTCTTATTAGGTACACAGACTTTTACAGTTGTCATGTCTTCCTAAGGCAATGACCAATTATTATAAAATATCCCACTTCATCTCAGTAATACTTTTGTCTTCATGTCTACTCTGTGCAATATTATATACAGCTATGCCAACTTTTTATGCTTCATATTTGCATATCTTTTCCCATACTTTTACTTATACCCCATCTGTGTCTTTATCTTGGATGTGCAACCTTTGTACATAGCATATAGTTAGTTCTTGCTTTTTATCCTTTAATTATATTACAATATCTGCCTTTAATTCAAGTGGTTAGGTCATTAACATTTAGTGTAATTATTGGTATGGATTCAAGCCTACCATGTTGCTATTTGTCTCTTTTTATTGTTTCTCCCTTTTTGCCTTTTTTTTGGACTAGTCACTTTTTTTGAGTATTCCATTTCATTTCCTTTATTGATTTCTTAACACTCTTTTAGTTTTTTTTTTCTTTAGTACTTCTAAGCTTAAAATTTTTTTTAAGATTTTATTTACTTGATAGAGACACAGCAAGAGAGGGAACACAAGCAGGGGGAGTGGGAGAGGGAGAAGCGGTCTTCCTGTTGAGCAGGGAGCCTGATGCAGGGCTTGATCCCAGGATGCTGGGATCATGACCTGAGCCGAAGGCAGACCCTTAATGACTGAGCCAATCAGGTGCCCCTAGAAGAAATACTTAAAGAGATATATTGGTTAATAATTTTCCAAATACAATAAAAGCCATCAGATTACCAATCTTAGAGTCTCAGAGAAACCCAAGCAGGATAAATATCTCTTTTCCCAAGCCCTATATTGTTAGACATATCATATATGAATAGATAAAATTTGAAGATAAAAGAGTAAATCTTGAAGACAACCTAAATAAAATAAACCTATTACAGAGGAATAAAGTTAAGAATTGTTTCTCATCAGAAACTGTACAAAGAAAACAATAAAGTGACAACTTTAAAGAGCACAAGTAGAAAGTGTTCCATACCATATGAAGTTACCTGTTATTTTTTATAAAGATTTTATTTATTTATTTATTTATTATTTATTTATTAGAGAGAGTGCACAGGTGGGGGAGAGGCTGAGGGAGAGGGAGAAGAAGACTCCTTGCTGAGATCATGACCTCAGGTGAAGGCAGACACTTAACTGATTGAGCCACTGATGCACCCCTGAAGTTATCTTTTAAAATAAAGGTGAAACAAAGACATTTCAGTAAACAACACCTGTAATTCTCAGTAAAACCTGAGAATTCATTACTTCTTAACCTGTACAGCAAAAAATGTTAAAGGAACATTTTCAGGAAGAAAATGTACAGTATCATAGACTTCAAAGCACACAGAGAAATAAATACCTCTGGAAATGGCTAAAGTGAAGATAAATATAAAATATATTTTCCTTAACTTTTTTTTTTAAGATTTTATTTATTTGACAGAGAGAAACACAGCCAGAGAGGGAACACAAGCAGGGGGAGTGAGAGAGGGAGAAGCAGGCTTCCTGCCGAGCAGGGAGCCCAATGTGGGGCTTGATCCCGAGTCTCCGGGATCATGACCTGAACTGAAGGCAGTCACTTAACCAACTGAGCAACCCAGGCACCCCTATGTTCCTTAACTTTAATCACTCTAAAATATCATTGACTTTGTAAAGCAAAAAGTAACAGTGTTCTCTGAGTGTATAGCATAGGTATAGATAAAATGTATGACAGCTTTAGCGCAAAGGATGAGAAATAGGAATTGAGAATATACAACTGTTTAGTTTCTTATATTATACATGAAGGATTAAAGTATTACTTGAATTTATACTATGATTAAAGATGTATAATGTACAACCAAGAACAACCCCTAAAATATTAAATTATAAATGCATAGATAAGAATATAATAAAGTACATAAAAGGAACCAATAAATTGGTATATCTTAATTCAATCATACCAATAATTAAATTAAATGTGAGTCATTTAAAAGCACCAAGTCAAAAACTGAAATTATAACTCTAACCATACGATGGCTATCAGAAATTCACTTTTGATGTAAGAGATGCACTTTAACTATAAAGGCATAAATAGATTAAAATAATGTTATGAGAAAAAGTTATACTATGGAAACACTGATCTTAAGAAACCTGGAATGACTAGATTAATAACAGACAAAGTAGACTTCAGAAAATAGAATGTTGCAGAGGATATTCCATATGATAAAGGGCTCACTTCATCAAGAAGATATGATAATCTTAATGTGTATATATTTAATCATAGGGCTTCAAATGCATGAAACAGCAATTGACAGAACTGGAAGGAGAAACAGAGATATACATTATTATATTTTGAATCTTCAACACTACTCTTTCATAACTGATAGAGTAACTGGGCCAAAAATTAGTAAGGATATATAAGATTTGAGAAACACTTTAAACGAACTTGATTTAATTGACATTTATGTAACATTCCAATTAACTACAACTGAATATACATTATTCTTAAGCACATGTAGTATATTAATCAAGATAAACTGTAATGTGGGTCATAGAACAAACCCAATATATTTAAAAAATTTAAAGTACACAGGTAGAGCCAGGAAGATGGCAGAAGGCCAGGTGACCCCATTTCGGGGAGTCCCCTGAAGTGAGCTCAATTCCTGCAAAAAACACTACAGGAACACGGTGAGCACCCATGAAATCAGCCTGAAATGTAATATTCACACTTCTGGATCACTACAGAGGACAAAGAGCATCGCAAAGAGGTAGAGAGGAGTGGGAGCAATCGGAGGGATATCCAAAGACAAGGGACGCGGAGGAGGAATCCCGCAGAGGCGACCCATTGGAAAGCAATACCCCAGCACGAAAGTGCTCTGTGTTTGGGGAACAACAGCAGATTACGGTCTGATTCAAAGCAAACAGAAACAGAGTGTGTGAGGGGCGGTGGGGGAAATGGGGATATAGATCTACGGAGAGAAAGTGCGCCCGGTGCTGCATGAGGGAACGTGGCAGAGCCGGTGGAGCAGTCTATTTTTCCGCTTTTTTCCTTTTTTTTTTTTGTTCTTTCCTTCGCTGCTTTTCTCTGCCACTTTTCTCCACTCCGTGGGCCAGGTGCGGACCCCCCAGGGAAGTCGATTTTGCAGACTTGAGCATGATGAATGGGGCTGCAGGATCTCAATTCCTCCTTAATGGGGGTCACCACTGACTCTCTGGGCACAGACAAGGTCACAAGACCCAAAATCAGGTGTTGTTTCCATGGTGCAGGAGCAAAACGACAACCAGGGGCTTCGGACAAAATCAAACCAGCATCTGCACTGCACCCAGTTGTGATAGGCCACCAAGGGAGAAGATACAGGGAGAGGCCATGGGCCCCCTCATCATCCAGAGGGTTGTTAATTAGGGGCTCTCTCTGGGAAGGAGGTCTAGGCGCAGACATCTTGCTCCAACCTGACTTCCTGAACAGCTGCAAAAAAGCCGTAAAAGAACAAACCCTCCAGAGAACTAAAGCCTGACAACCTGGTTGCCATGGAACCCAGTCCCTAGGAAGGGGGCGGAGAGACGCAGCCCGGGTAGAAGGGACTGAAAACCAGTGCAGCAGGCTCCACCCCAGAAGGCAAGCCAGAAGCACAAGAGGACAACACCAACATTGGGGGTGGGGGAGACAATATATTAAGCTCCTGGTACTACCCCAAAAGCTGTATGCTTTATAGATAGAGTTTATACCTTATTTGACTTTTTAACATTTTTCTATTTTTACTTTTAAAGTTTCCACTTTAAACTTAAAAATTCATTCTCATGGTTTTTGTTCTTTTAATTTTTAACCCACTTTTATCACAATGTGATACTTAATACAACACTCCATAATAAATTTTTACCTTGAAATTTTTTCAAACACATACCTGTGTTTTCTGTTGTTGCTTCTCATTTGTTTGTTTGTTTTTTCTGCTCTTTCCCTTTCTTCTCTCTTCTTTCCTTTATTTTTTTCTTTTAAATATACATATAGTTTTAGGCTTCAAGGTAATCCTGCTTCCCTATTCAATACTACCCCTATATACAAACCAGTTCTAATCTCCCTATATCTTTAGAAAGTGGATTCCTCTAACAATAATAATGAGACAAACCCGGGAGGATCTTAAATACTTTCCTTGCCCACAATGAGTGTCTGCCCTCACCTTCCCACCCTAGTCTGACAGTGTTTCTGTGTAATTGTTTTTGCCTTTGTATTATATAAATACTGGTATTGGGGGTCATTCATGTTGGGCTTAGCTTTTTGATCTCTTCATTTATTCTTGATGGTCTTTTTCTTTACCCTGTAGTAGTTTTGTACCATATAAATCCTACCACTGTGCCCCATTCTGGCAGGGTTTTTTTCTTGCTTCCTTTCTCCCCTTCTCTTTTTTATTTCTTCTTCCTTTTTGGTGGTGAATTATGATTGCTCCAAAACCTTTCCAGCAACTAATTCACCTGGGTAGTGGCTGATACATTTAGCTATACACCCCCTCAACAACTCCTCGCCAAAATGACTCAGAGGAGGAACAACCAACAGAAGAAGAACACTGAGACTGCAACCCTGGTCACAGAATTACTGGAAATGAACATAAACAATATGACAGAAATGGAATTCAGGGCAGCAATCGTCCAAGCAATGGCTAATTTGGAAAAGAACATTAGCCTCAAAATGGAAGCCCTAATAACAGAAGTGAAAGCCGAGGTTAGAAAGGCTATTAATGAGATGCAATCTAATTTAAATACTCTAAAATCTAGAGTAAGTGAAGCTGAAGATTGCATTAGTGATTGAGAAGACAGATGGATTCAGAAGGAGGAGCAAGAGAAGTCTTGGAGCAAACAACTAAAATCCCATGAAAACAGAATAAGGGAAATAAATGATGCCATGAAATGCTCCAATATCAGAATTATTGGAATCCCTGAAGGAGTTGAGAGAGAGAAAAGTCTAGAAGATATATTTGAACAAATCATGAATGAAAATTTCCCTAATCTGGAGAATGAAACAAATGTTCATGTCCTAGAGGCAGAGAGGACACCCCCCCCCAAGATCAATGAGGCCAGAAAAACCTCCAGGCACATAATTGTGAAATTTGTGAATCATAAAACCAAAGAATATGTCTTAAGGGCAGCTAGGGGGAAGCGATCCCTTACCTATAGAGGGAGGACCATCAGAATAACGTCAGACCTATCCACAGAAACCTGGCAAGCCAGAAAAGGCTGGCAAGACATATTCAGGAAATTACATGACAAAAATATGCAACCAAGGATAATGTACCCAGCAAGGTTGACTTTCAGAATGGAAGGAAAAATAAAGAGCTTCCAGGACCGGCAAGGTCTAAAAGATTATGCAACCACCAAGTCAGCACTACAAGAAATACTAAGAGGGGTTCAATAAAAGAGAAATGAACACAAGAGTGACACAGAACAGAAATGTACAGAGGGAATCTATAGAAACATGAACTTCACAGGCAACATGATATCAGTACAAGCGTATCTATCAATAATCACTCTCAATGTGAATGGCCTAATGCTCCAATAAAAAGGCACAGGGTTGCAGACTGGAAAAAAGATAAGACCCGTCCATATGCTGTTTACAAGAGACACATTTTGAATCTAAAGACACTTCCAGATTGAAAGTGAGGGGATGGAGGACCATCTTTCATACCAATGGACCTCAAAAGAAAGCCAGGGTAGTGATTTTCATATCAGACAAATTGGATTTTAATCTAAAGACTGTAGTCAGAGACACAGAAGGACACTACATCATTCTCAAAGGGTCTATACACCAAGAAGAACTAACAATTGTAAATATTTATGTCCCCAACACGGGAGCAGCCAACTACATAAGCCAACTGTTAAGCAAAATAAAGAGTCATATTGATACGAACACATTAATTGTAGGAGATCTTAACACACCACCGTCAGCAATGGAAAGATCATCTAAACAGAAATTCAACAAAGAAACAAGAGCCTCGAATGACACATTAGACCAGATGGATCTCATAAATATATTCAGAACATTCCACCCTAAAATAGCAGAATACTCATTCTTCTCGAGTGCACATGGAACTTTCTCCAGAATAGAACACATACTAGGTCACAAATCAGGGCTCAACCGATACCAGAAGATTGAGATTATTCCCTGCGTATTCTCTGACCACGATGCCGTGAAACTGGAGCTCAACCACAATAAAAAGTTCAGAAGAAAATCAAACACTAAAGACGATCCTGCTCAAGAATCTGTGGATCAATCAGGAAATCAAAGAAGAACTGAAACACTTCATGGAAACCAATGAGAATGAAGATACATCAATCCAAAATCTATGGGATACAGCAAAGGCAGTCCTAAGAGGGAAATACATAGCCATCCAAGCCTCGTCAAAAAAATGGAAAAATCCCAAATACACCAACTCTCATTACACCTTAAAGAACTGGAAAATCAACAAAAAATTAAACCAACCCCCCACACAAGATGGGAGATAATTAGGATTAGAGCAGAGACGAATGAATCAGAAACTAGAGGTACAGTTGAACGCATCAACGAAACAAGAAGCTGGTTCCTTGAAAGAATCAATAAGATCAATAAACCATTGGCCAAACTAATCCAAAAGAAAAGGGAGAAGACCCAAATTAATAAAATTATGAATGAAAGCGGAGAGAACATGACTAACACCAAAGAAATCAAAACAATCATCAGAAATTACTATCAACAATTATATTCCAATAAGTTTAACAACCTAGAAGATATGGATACATTCCTAGAAACCTATAAACTTCCAAGACTGAAACAGGAAGACATTGACAATTTGAATAGACCTATATCTAGTAACGAGATTGAAGCAGTGATCAAAACCCTCCTCCAATATAAGAGTCCAGGACCAGATGAATTCCCTTGGGAATTCTACCAAACGCTCAAAGAAGAAATAACACCTATTCTCCTGAAGCTCTTTCAAAAAATAGAAACAGAAGGAAAACTTCCAGACTCTTCCTATGAAGCCAGCATTACTCTAATCCCCAAACCAGACAAAGACTCCATCAAAAAGGAGAACTTCAGACCAATATCTCTGATGAATACAGATGCCAAGATTCTCAACAAGATCCTTGCTAACAGGATCCAACAATACATTAAAAAGATTATCCACCATGACCAGATGGGTTTTATCCCAGGGATGCAAGGGTGATTCAACACTCTCAAATCAATCAACATGATAGAACAAATCAATAAGAGAAGAGGGAAGAACCACATGGTACTCTCAATTGATGCAGAAAAGGCATTTGACAAAATACAACATCCATTCCTGATTAAAACTCTTCAAAGTATAAGGATAGAGGGAACATTCCTCAACCTCATAAAATCTGTGGAAAACCCACAACAAATATCATTCTCAATGGGGAAAAACTGGCAGCCTTCCCTGTGAGATCAGGAACAAGACAAGGATGCCCACTCTCACCAGTACTGTTCAACATAGTGTTAGAAGTCCTAGCAACAGCAATCAGACAACAGAAAAAAATAAAAAGTATTCAACTTGGCAAAGAAGAAGTCAAACTCTCTCTCTTTGCAGATGACATGATACCCAAAAGACTCTACCCCCAAACTACTAGAACTCATACAACAATTCGGTAATGTGGCAGGATACAAAAATCAATGCACAGAAATCAGTTGTGTTCTTATACACTAACAATGAAAATATAGAAAGGGAAATCAGAGAATCCATTCCATTTACTATAGCACCAAAAACCATAAGATAATTAGGAATAAACCTAACCAAAGAAGTTAAGGATCTGTACTCGAGGAACTATAGGACACTCATGAAAGAAATTGAAGAAGACACAAAGAGATGGAAGAGCATTCCATGTTCATGGATTGGAGAAATGAACATTGTTAAAATGTCTATACTGCCCAGAGCAATCTATACTTTCAATGCCATTCAAATCAAAATTCCACCAACATTCTTCAAAGCGTTAGAACAAACAATCCTAAAATTTATATGGAACCAAAAAAAGACCCTGAATTGCTAAGGAATTGCTGAAGAAGAAAAGCAAAGCTGGGGGCATCTCATTACCTGACTTCAGGCTTTACTACAAAGCTGTGATTACCAAGACAGCATGGTACTGGCACAAAAACAGAGAAATAGACCAATGGAACAGAGTAGAGAGTCCAGATATGGACCCACAAATCTATGGGCAAATCATCTTTGACAAAGCAGGAAAAAATATCCAGTGGAAAAAGACAGTCTCTTCAATAAATGGTGCTGGGAAAATTGGATAGCTACATATAGAAGAATGAAACTAGACCATTCTCTTACACCACCCAGAAAGGCAAACTCGAAATGGATGAAAGACCTCAACGTGAGGCAGGAATCCATCAAAATCCTGGAAAAGAACATAGGCAGTAACCTCTTTGACATTGGCCACAGCAACTTCTTTCAAGACACGTCTCCAAAGGTAAAGGAGACAAAAGTGAAAATGAACTTTCGGGACTTCATCAAAATAAAAAGCTTCTGTATAGCAAAGGAAACAGTCAACAAAACAAAGAGACAACCCACGGAATGGGAGAGGATATTTGCAAATGATACCACAGACAAAGGGCTGATATCCAAGATCTATAAAGACCTACTCAAACTCAATATCCAAAAAGAAGATGAACACATCAAAAAATGGGCAAGAGACATGAAGAGGCACTTCTCCATAGAAGATATACAAATGGCTAACAGACACATGAAAAAATGTTTAGTGTCACTAGCTATCAGGGAAATTCAAATCAAAACCACACTGAGATACCACCTTACACCAGTCAGAATGGCCAAAATTAACAAGACAGGAAACAACAAGTGTTGGAGAGGCTGCGGAGAAAGGGGAACCCTCTTACACTGTTTGTGGGAATGCAAGTTGGTGCAGCTGCTTTGGAAAACAGTGTGGAGATTCCTTAAAAATTTAAAAATAGAGCTACCCTATGACCCTGCAATTGCAGTACTGGGCATTTACCCCAAAGATACAGATGTAGTGAAAAGAAGGGCGATATGTACCCCAATGTTCATCGCAGCAATGGCCACAATCGCCAAACTGTGGGAAGAGCCAAGGTGCCCATCAATAGATGAATGGATAAAGAAGATGTGATACAATGGATCAAAGAGGAAGATGTATACAATGTAATACTACGCCTCCATCAGAAAGGATGAATATGCAACTTTTGTAGCAACACGTACTGGATTGGAAGAGATTATGCTGAGTGAAATAAGCCAAATAAAAAAGTCAAGTATCACATGGTTTCACTTACTTGTGGTGCATAAAGGGTAATATGGAGGGCAGTAAGAGAAGGAAAGGAAATGGAAATTAGGGTAATTCAGGAGGAGAAATGAAACCTGAGAGACTTTGGACACAGAAACAAACTGAAGACTTGGAAGGAGGGGGTGGGGGGATGGGAGAGCCTGGTGGTGGGTACTGGGGGCATCTATTGCATGGAGCACTGGGTGTGGGGCATGGACAATGAATCTTGAAACACTGAAAAAATAAAATAAATTTAAAGTAAAAAAAAGAATTTAAAGTACACAGAGTATTTTCTCTGAACATAGTTGAATTAAACTAGAAATCTATAGGAGCTTATCTGGAAAATTGCCAAATATTTCAAAAGTAAGTAACAAGTGTCTAAATACTCATAGATTAAAATAGAAGTAAAAAAATATTGTTATTTTTAAATAAAGGAAAATGAAACTACAACATAACCATAATTGTGGAATACATCTAAAGCAGTAATTAGAATGGAATTTATAGGAATAGCAAAAGAACTCAAAGCAAGTAGAGTTAAATAATAAAAATAAGAAGAGAAATCAGTGAATTTGAAAATAGGAAAACATTAAAGAATACCAATTATACCAAAATATTTTTTTTTAGGATCAATAAGATTGACTCACCTCTAGCTAGATTTACTAAGGAAAGAGGAACAATGCAAATTACCAATGTCAAAAGTAAAAGAGGGAAAGTCATTGCACAATCTACATATATAAAAATTAAAAATTAGGAAACATTTTGAAACATTTTTATGCCCACAGTTAGAAAACTTAGGAAATTAACAAATTCCTTGAAAAGTGCAGACTACTAGAGGCCTTCAAGAAGTAATAGATAACATGGAAAATTTCTATTAAAGATGGCTCAATCCCAGATGGCTTTACTGGTGAATTCTGTCAAAAAAAATGTAGGAAAAGGGGTACCTGGCTGACACAACAAGTAGAGCATGTGACTCTTAATCTCAGGGTCATAAGTTCAAATCCCACATTGGCATAGAGCTTACTTAAAAAAAATTTAGGAAGAAATAACATTTAGTTTACACAAATTCTTTCAGAATACAGAACTGGAGGGGATACTTAATCATCTCATTTTATAAGATCAGCATTACACTGAGACCAAAACTAGGAAAAAATATCTTAGTGAAAGAAAACTACAGACATATCTCTCATAGAGATGGAAAAATCCTCAATAAAGTATTATCAAATCAAATCTAAGAGGATAAACAGGATATTACAGGATAATACGTCAAGACCAAGTGGAGTTTATTTTGGGAATGCAAGATTGGATCAACATTCAAAAATCTAATATTCCAATTTACCATTTCAGCAGACTAAAAAAAAAATACAATAACATCAATAGACACATCAAAACAAGATGTCAGTACTCACCATCTTCAAAAAAAATTCCCTAAGCAAAGAATGGAAGGGAACTTACTTAACATGATAAAGAGCTTCTTCAGAAAACTTACAGTGGACATCACACTTACCTATGAAAGACTAGATGTTTCTCACTATAGGTGGAAACAAGGCAAAGATGTCTGTTCTTATCAATTGTTATCAATGCTGCATTGAAAGTCCTAGCCAGTGCATTAAGAGAAATGTATAAAAGGCATATGGATTAGATAGGAATAACTAAAATTTTCTCAATTCACAGATTATTTGGTTTTATATAAAAGAAAATGTCAAAAGAATCTCCAAAAATGGAATTAGAACTGAAATTCTAGTTCACATTCAAGGTTGCAAGATACACATTAATACACAAAATCAATTGTATTTTTATATATGCTAGCAATGAAAAATTAGAAATTAGAAAAAAAGGGAACCATTTACAAAAATATCTAAAAACCCAAAAAATACAAAGAGGAAAAATCTAACAGGATATATGGAAGCCCTGTTGAAAGTGCTAAACATAGTGAAAGAGTTTAGAAAAGAATAAATGGAACAATATACTACATCCACAGAGTCAAAGTCACAACGTTGTTAATGGCAGTTATCCCCCAGTTTAGTTTATAGACTTTGTGTAATCCCAATTCAATGTTCTAGTTAAAATTCCAGCAGGGACTTTTGGAGGACTCACCAAGCTGTTTTTTGTTTGTTTGTTTTTTGTTTTTGTTTTTTAAGGTTTTATTTATTTATTTGACAGAGAGTACAGGAGCTGGAGTGGCAGGAAAAGTTGTCTAAAAGAGAGTCTGAGACAATCTGGGAGGAGGGGTGATTGAACTGCAGTTGTCAAAACCCATAAAACTGTACACTAATAGATCACAGGTAGGCAGAGAAGCAGGCAGAGGGAGAGGGGAAGCAAGCTCCCTGCTGAGCAGAGAGCCTGATGTGGGGCTCGATCCCAGGACCCTGAGATCATGACCTGAGCTGAAGGTAGAGGCTTTAATCCACTGAGCTACTCAGGCACCCCAACCAAGTGGTTTTTAAAATTTATGTGGAAAGGTAAAAGTACTAGAATAACCAAATGACTTTTGAAAAAGAAGATTAAAGTTGTCATATTTACAGTAACTTATTTGAAGTCTTATAATTAACACTGTGTTATTGGCAAGAGAAGAGGCACATTGATTAATGGAATAGAATAGAGAGCAGAAATAGACCCATACATATATAGCCAATTGATTTCTTTTTTTTTTTTTTTACTAAGGTACAAAGACAATGCTATGGTGAAAGGACAGTCTTTTTAGCAAACAATGATGGAATAATTAGATTTGATACTCAAAAAAAAAAAGAAAAGAAAAAGAAAAGTACCTCAAAACATTCCTTGCCTATTTGCAAGGATTAGAATAGATCATGGACCTGAAAATAAGATCTAAAACTGTAAAAAAATTCTAAAAGAAAACATAAAAGAACATCTTTTGGTCTTGGATTAAGCAATATTTCTTAAATGTGACCACCAAAAGCACAATCCATAAAAGAAAATATTAATAAATTGGATTTCATCAAAATTGAAAACATATTTTTTGAAAGATGCTGTTAAGAGAATTGAAAGACAAGCCGCAGTTACGTGATGCATATTTATTAAAACACTTGAATAAGAATATGTAAAGAATTCTCAAAACTCAGTAATAAGAAAACAACCCAATAAGAAGTGGGCAAAAGAGTTAAGCAGATATAAAGAACATATATGAATGGAAATAAACACATCAAAACTTCCCAGTATCATTAGTCATTGAGGAAATCCTCATTAAACCACAGTAATTTGCCACTGCATATCTATGCAGAATGGTAAAACAATCAACAACTAAAAAAAGCTCAAGAAAACAAAAGATGGCAATACCAAGTGTTGGTAGTAATCCTAAGTAACTAGAACTCTCATCCATTACCAGTGAATATACAGTGGGATAGCGTCTTTAGAAAAAACACTTTGCCAATTTTATATAAAGTTAAACATACATTTTATATAAAATATAGTAATTTCACTTCTAGATAATTAGTAAAAAGAAATGAAACTTATTTCCCACAAAGATCTGTGTATTAATGTTTATTGCAAGCTTATTCCTAATCAGCAAAAATGGAGAAAAAAACACACAATGCTTTTAACTTGTGAATGGATAAACAAATGGATAAACAAACTGTTTCACGTCCATTCCACGAATACTATTGTATGCAACAACATGAATAAAGGCCTTAAGAAGTGAATGAAAGAGGTCAAAATCAAAAGGCTGCATTCATTTGACATTCTGGAGAAGGCAAACATTCAGGAACACAAAGTATCATTGCTTGCCAGGAGCTGGAGTGGCAGGAGGAGTTTTCTAAAAGAGAGTCTGAGAAAATCTGGGAGGAGGGGTGATTGAACTGCAGTTGTCAAAACCCGTAAAACTGTAAATTTAATCTTAGTAAACCTGATGCTCTTCCCCAGATTGGAGAGCATATATGAGAACTAAGAAGTCTTGTATTAATCAAGAAGTTAACCAATAATATTTCAAATTGTTTAATTAAGAACAGCAGTGTATTTTTAGAGTTAATGTCTTATGATAATGTCTTAAAGAACAACAAAAGTAGTTAAAAGTGCATTTGTGAAGTGAGACTGGGGAGAAGTGGGGAGAAGTAGGATGGACGTTTTCTATTTTAATTCTTCCTATAGTATTTTCTTCTTTACCATATACACTGATAGGGTTGATTATATAAACAAAAACTATTTTAAAATGACAAATATTTGTTTTGCTTTTTCAATATAAATAAGGGATTTCTGGTAAATTTTTTTTGTGTGTGTACTATCCTCCATCTGTAACATGGCATAGAGTAGAAAGAAATGAAATCAAATTAGGATAAATTAGATTGTGTTTAATTCATTAACCTGGAGTAGTAGTGATTTCTTCTCTGGGCAAAGGAAATTACAACTAAGGGACATCATCCATATGTAGATAAAGCCCATTGTAAATGTAGCATTACTCACCTGCTCTTTTAGGTGAAAGCATTTGGTTGGACTTGAGCGGTCAGGTCATTTATCACCTACAAGGGAGCACTTGTGGGCTGCTTGGACTCCTTGTTGGTTTCCTGTATCATTGAACTTGCTTATGGAGAATTTTGCTTGCATCAGCAGTGTATACACAGGCTCATGAATGCATTAACAAACCTCATTTTGCTGAGTTAGATTAGAAGTACCCTTCATTCCGTATAGTGTCATGCACACAGTGGGCAGTCAGGATTTTCTTGACTGTCTTCTACACAGTTAGGGAAACTCACTATGGGTATTTTGACGCTTTTCAAGAGAGATTTAAAGATGAGAGGTTAAGATTATGGAAAGACCATCAGGCTAGAGTCCATTGGTTTACATTTCAGGATCAGGTAATTTTCCAGTGTTGAGTGTTAATCATTCTGTAATACTCATGTACCTGAATTTTCAGGACCATCACTGCTTTCAAATATGCTAGCCTATTTTCAGACCACAAACTCTAATTTTTGGTCTGGAAAATAGAGTTGCTGTAAGCTGTGGGGTAAAATGGCAGCGGGCATGTGGGTGTTCACGAGTCCAGCATCAGTGTTATTTTAGAAGCCTATGCAGAATTGCTGACTGAAGATATCACTATGATTTCCAAAACAAATCCCTGTGAATGAAATACTTCAACAGAGTAAGACATGATTTTAAGAAAATATGATGATCTTAGTGTCATAGTATTAATATGTGTTCATTATGGGAAATTAGAGAAAAGTGTTGAAAAATGTAAAAATCATCTTTAGTTTTTAGCTCAGAGGAAACCACTCCTAATATTTAGATGTATTTCCTTCTAGTCTTTATCTCTGCATATATGTGTAAATTGAAATCATATCCTATATAAGTCTACTTTTTAATATCTAGAGTGAACAATTTCCATTCTCTTTAAATATTATTTAAAACAGCATATTATGACATCATATGTTTTGTCAAAATTTATTCACATGTTTTGCTTTAGGGAGATTTTGATTATTTCCAATTTTTACTTTTGTAAATAATAACTGCAATGGAAATTTAAAGTAAAATTTTGTTTTCCTTTTATTTTTATGAAGAGGAAGTAGAAATACAACAACAAAGAATATAGACATTTTTAAGACTCCTGAGACAAACATTTCAGATTGTACTCCCAAAAGTTTGTACCAACTGATGCTCTACCAACTACAAATAAAAATGAAATTTCACTGACAACCCCTTGCCAATTCTGGGTGTTGTAATTTATGAAATCATTTCTTATTTGGCAAATGGAAATAATGTATTTTCATTTACTTTGTTCATTTTTCCACGGACATATCTGTCCTTCCCAAATTTATTTGTCAGACCCAAGAAATAATTGGTTGAGAAGGGAAAAAAATTAATGTAGTAACCAATATGAGAATTAACATTCTAGATACTTCCACTCTTTGATCATGCTCAGATGCCAAAGGCTTATTTTTTCAAAAACAAAAATTTCCTATTTTTTTCTGGAGCTGCCAGTTTTATCACCTTGAAGTGGTAGTGTTACTACCAAAGAGAAAGCCAAAGCCAGAAATGGTTGTCAAAACACTGAGACTGAGAGTAATTTTTAGGGAGTGTGGTTTGGGCCTTGAATGTTGAGCTCTGAATATAGCTTATAATTTGTAATAGCAGGAGCTTAATTTTTAGTTTTTGATTTTAAACATCTGCTGTGCATGAAATGTTTTATCTAAAATAGCTCTTAATCATATAAAACCCTGTGAGGTAGGGATTATAACCCATGTTTCATCAGTGCATAGTCCTATTTGGAGAGTTGTAATAACTTCGCAGGCCGTGAGGCTGGACTAGTAGTGACTTGGGATTTCAACAACAGGTGAAGAGTCTTCTGATACACGGATACTTGCCCTACACCTTGCTGAAGTATGATAACAGTAAACTTAAATGAACAGAACTACAAAGATATGGTTTTTCTTTGTTTCTTTCCTGTAGTTTTGTGTTGTTGTATTGTGTTATACTTGCTTAATATAAGAGAAGCAGCAAAATTGAGACAAAACAATGTGCCTTAGACGTCCCTTTTGTTCTGGCTAATGTGAATTCTTTGAGATTTCTCTGAGGTCCTCTAATTTTATATTGCTTCACTTTTATGTCTTGAAATATATTTGTATAGCTACAATACAAAGTTATTTTGTTTAATAATGCTTTGATAAACAAAAGAAAATGTAATTCCAGAGAAAGCCATATGACCCATCTTCTAAAGGAGCTATGATAATCCCAGGAGGTCCGAGATTTATGTATATATTTGTAAATTATAGATTTAAAAATTTCATTTCCCATTCCTCAGCTTTTCCTCCAGGTACCTCCTATGAATAGAGGGGCAGGTGATGCTGCCCATTTTATGCTTGCATGATATGACTTTCTCATACTATTTAAGCCAATCCTTTGAGTTTTGGGGTCAATGTCAGAAAGAGGACCAATTAGGATGAGACTTTAAGAAAAAACTTTCCTTCTAAATCACTTGCCCTCCTCTTCCCCTTTCAACTCTTCACTTACCAATCTATTTTTAGTTAGATCATCTTACTTTGGATAGTTTCCTTTTATTTCTAGTTTGAGAATTACCTATTCCTTACCATATCTGATCATATAAATGAATAACTGTGGATCGTGATAAAAATTTCTGA
Organism: Spilogale gracilis; assembly: GCA_004023965.1. Taxonomy (NCBI): domain Eukaryota; kingdom Metazoa; phylum Chordata; class Mammalia; order Carnivora; family Mephitidae; genus Spilogale; species Spilogale gracilis. The sequence goes on from PITA01000585.1 coordinate 44,418, forward strand.
CAAGTGAACCCCTGAGAACTCAAGGGCTTAACTTTTTAATTTTCTTTGCTACTTTTGTTCTAAATTTCAGATAGTTTTGTCTCATTTTCTCTCTGCATATTATTTTAGCCCTGTAGTTTGACTATCAACTATTGATTACTTGATTCTTTACTGATTACTTAATCATCTCCCTTAAACAAGTCAGAGCTTCCTTAACTTTAAAAACTTATGTTTTTATCATTAACTTTTTATGTTTTATTTCATCTCTCCCAAATAGATTGACCATGTCATGTGCTCCTGTTTTCCTTACATCACCAAGTTCTTCATGATCCTCTCCCATCTGTCTTCTATCTTTTCTAGCTCACGAAGATTGGAAACACAAAACCATATCTCTATGAATTAATGGACCCCCCCAAAGTAGGAACTCAAGATTATTGACTTCAGTCCTTATCGGAATGATACAGTATTTTCCTGAACATTTGTGTGTGTGTGAACTCTGATTCCAGGACAACAACTTCTTTATTCTCTGGGAATCAAACACTCATATTGCTCTTTCTGATACTACCTGGCAGCCATGGATGAATTCATTTCCTTGGGTCATACAACTTTAGAACAGTTGGTGATCATTAAATTGAATTCTTTCTTGGACAGATCAGTTGAGGACATAAAGGCCACATTAATAGAACCGGGATTAGAACTTCAGGTCTTCTAACTTGGACCCTAAATGCACCAGACTGGATTAGAACAACTGCACTGTTCTTCTCTTTACCCAGGTTCATTTCTCCATGCAACACAATAGCAGTTTTTGCATATCAGTACAAGATGTTGCTGAAAATTGTATCTTACGAGAGTTGGTTTAGTCACAATTACCCATGAGAACAATACTAAAAATGGTATACTCCTGATCAAGAGTTTATGATCAAATAAATCATAGATTTGACAAACAATATATTGAACATAGGTCTGTAACAATCCAAAAATTGTATATCATCCTCCAAGTCTTGTAAAATAGGCCCTAATGTGCAGACTGATTAAGTAAATGCTAAGCTTGGTACTGAGGGAGGCATTGCCTAGAGTGAGTTCATTGAATTGAGGCCAAAAAACCCAGTAGCCCGTTCACTAAATAAGGAAGTACCTTGTTCGCTAGACCACTGGTCTGAAACTATTAGCTTTCTTTGTAACTTGGGGTGGGTGGCTATTATTATTCAGCCTTTTCAGTTTTCCAGAATATCCATACTGAGTAAAAATAGTACTGTGGAATATTGCCTTTTTCGTCTTAGAGAACATTCCTAGATGGATTGTGGCCATTGATTGTGAACAAAACAAAGTATAGGAATAGGTTGGGCTCTCCAAATTAACAAGTAGTTTTGGGAAAAGATGAAAAATGTAACATTATAAGAAGTAATTATATTTTTCAACATTTGAAAATTTAAAAAGGTATCTTTGATCTTGGCAAAGTCAGCCTCTAAAGAACAGAATCCTATAAAGGATTATGTCCTTCCATTCTTGGTTAGTATTATTATAACTAACTTGGTTAGTATTATTATAATTATTATATATACCATCATTTTTTGAAATGATGATAATGGAGGGTGCCTCCCCTGGTCCCCAGTGTTCTCCCTTGGGGAAAGCAAATTTTAGTGCAACCGTGGTTGAATCCCCAAATTATTTTGAAAATCAATTGGTTGGTGAGATCCCCAAATCTGATAACCACTATCAAATATGATTTTATGCGAATATCAACAACTGTATGACCAGGAGCTGACAGGTCTGGAATACACTCATGGCAGTGCCTGGCTGAAAGCCTGAGGACCCCCTAGTCACCCCAGCAGGAATTGGCAAACAGGTCAGATGAAGAGGAGGCAGAAACCCCGGGGTCCCGTCTTGGGGAGGGCTCTGAGCCTCATCCTGCAACTCAAGGGAAGGATGAGCTTTTCCAAGCTGCAGCTGAGTCTAGGGGCCCTGTGAAGCTGTTCCTGAAATACTGAGATGCCTTTCGGGACTGTGGATGGAGTTCCACATGGGGGAATGGGTGTGACAAGAACGCACTGGCAAAGTGGTAGCAGGTTAAAGTCTGTACATTTTGGCCCCACTACAGGAGATATTTCCCACTGTCCATTGGTTAAGGACTGACTCAGTTTCTCCAGGCTGGGGGAGCTGGCTGGAGGATCTTTGATGAAGGGATAGGATGGGACTATGGAGGAGGGGAATGGGCTTGGGATGGTGAAGAACAACTATGTTCCTCAGGACTAGAAGAAAATTACCTGCCTGTTACTGTCCCTTTCCCCCCAAGTTGGATTAAGCAGTACTCAGCCTCTGCTCCCCAACACATTGTGCACACATCCCTGACCGTTTTACCACACTATCATAATGTGCTTTAATTCTACAATTCCTTTAAAGACTGGTCTTTTTTCTTTTCTTTCCTTAGCTCTTAGCATGATATTTGACATATTTGACAAAATATTTTGGAAGGTAAATCTTACATGTCAGCTGGGTTAGGCCATAGTACCTGCATATTTGGTCAGACACCAGTCTGGATGTTGTTGCAAAAGTATTTTTTTAGGTGAGCTTAATATTTAAAGCAGTAGACTTTCAGTGAAGCACATTACTCTCCATAGCTGGGTGGCCCTCATCAAATCAGTTGAAGGCCTTAAGAGAAAACAAACTGAGGGTCCCCAGGAAAAGAGAGAATTCTTCCTCCAATCTTCAGACTTGAACTGCAATATCAACTCTTCCCTGCAACCTACCCTGGAAATTTTTGAATTGTCAGCCTCCACAATCCAGTAAGCCAATTCCTTAAAATAAATTCTCAGTGCCCCTCTCTCTCTGTCTCTCTCTCTCTCTCTCTCTCTCTCTCTCTCTCTCTCTTCCCCGTGTGTGTGTGTATGAGTGTGTGTGTGTGTGTGTGTGTGTGTGTGTGTGTGTGTGTGTGTACATATACATCCTCCTGGTTCTGTTTTCTCTGGAGAACCATGGTTAATACAATACTCTTTAAATAATAATTTAAAGAAAATTTTTAACATCCAGAAATTTACCATAGAGTAATTCACTTATTACCTGTCAAAGAGATTTATTTATTATCTAAAAACACCATAAAATTCACATAAATTTAGGGAATAGGTGTATTTAAAAAATCAAACTGGATGGGGGATTTCCTAAGCATGAAGGCAAAGGAAGCTAGTGTCAAGGAAAAGATTGGTTGATACTATTTCCATCTGTCACATTAGTTTTTTTGATAGGTATAGTAAATCTCCATAGAAAGATATTTGGAGAGGACAGTAAATTAGCCATTTTGGGGGTATGGGATTAGTAGTAATTAATTTTATTTTACTTCTTTATATTACATGTATTACTTGACTTCTTTTTGACAAGGGACAAGTTTTTCTTTTTCCCAAAAAACAATGAAGATGGTACATTAGGATGAAGCAAATAAATGTGAAAGTGGGAAAAGATTATATGTAACTCTTATGGCAAAGAATTTCTATCTTTATGAAGAGCTCTTTGAAATTGAGAAGAAATTTAAAACTTATCAAAGAGCTAAATGGCATGGACAAAAAAATTCATCCAAGAGGAAATCCAGAAGAAATATTTGAAAAAAAATTCAAACCTAATCATAATGAAGTGCAAATTAAAATAGATGCAACTTTCATCCATCATTTTTTGAAGATTTTAGTGAGAATATCTAATGCTGACAAAGGTATATGAAATGGGTACTTTCATATTGGGTCAATGGAAATCTTAATTGGTACAAGTTTTCTGGAAAACTATTTGACAGTGTCTATTGGGAAAGTCTGTTGTTATAATTCCACTTCTGGGACTCTAGTCTAGGAAACTAAATTTGGTTAAAGATTAATCCATAAAGGTATTCAACACAGTGTTATTTAATTGCAAAGATTGAAAATTTTTTTAAAAATACCTGTCATACCTAAATGCTCTGCAACAAATATACTTCAAGATGAGCTAAAAAAAAAAAAGGAATTCTACTGAGTGAACCAAGAAGTATGAACTCTATAAAGGATTCTCATTGTACTTGTGACTGATAATTTACCCACCTATTTAGCCATTTATCCAATAAACATTTTTCAAATTCTACTAAAAAAATGGAAACAAGTGAAATGCCTAAAAACAAAAAAATGCTGGATGTCATTCAGTTACACTAATGGAGGGTCTATAAATGTCATTAAGTGGCTATAAACAGTTGATTATAAAAGATCATGAATTAATACTGACAGAATAAAAAGGAAGCACATAAAATTGTGTTTATAGATAGACTTCTACTCTGGAAACCTATATAGAAAAAAAGACTGGAAGATAATATACCACAGTGAGAATAGTTATAGGGTTGTGAGTCTTTTTAAGTGTTTGACCATTTTGCATTCTTCTGTTTTTTAAGATTTTATTTATTTATTTGACAGAGAGAGTTAGAGAGGAGACACAAGCAGGGGGAGTGGGAGAGGGAGAAGCAGGCTGCTCGCTGAGCAGGGAGCCCGATGTGGGGCTCGATCCCAAGACCTTGGGATCATGACCTGAGCCAAAGGCAGATACTTAATGGCTGAGATATTCAGGCACCCCATATATAATTTTTTAATACTTTTTAGTTTAATACGTGTTTCTTGGTTTTTTAATTATCTGCCATAGGTTGGGGATATGATGACAGAAGAGGCAGAAAGTGTCCCTTCCTTCATGGACTTTTCATTCTAGTGGGGCTGATAGAATAAGCTAACTACAGATGGCAGTATATAACAGGAAGGATAGGAGAAGATCACTTGTCAAGAGGAGTCTGAAGATTTCCCTGAGGTGACATTTGAGCTGAGCCCCAAGAATTAGAAGGAGAAGAAGCACACTCTAGACAAAGAGAGCAGCCAGAGAAAAAAAACTGTGAGGTGGGAAAGAACTTGTTATCTAGAGCTCTGAAAAGGAGACCAGTACGTCTGAAGGGCTGTGTGATAAGAAATGAGGTTCAGGGGCGCCTGGGTGGCTCAGTTGGTTAAGCGACTGCCTTTGGCTCAGGTCATGATCCTGGAGACCCGGAATTGAGCCCCACATCAAGCTCCCTGCTTGGCAGGAAGCCTGCTTCTCCCTCTCTCACTCCCCCTGCTTGTGTTCCCTCTCTGGCTGTGTTTCTCTCTGTCAAATAAATAAAATCTTTAAAAAAAAAAGAAAAAAAAAAAAAAAGAAATGAGGTTCAAGAAGTGGGAAGAACCCAACCCGGACTGACTAGCTTACGAGGTCACAGATAATGACTATGGATTTTGTCTTATTCTAGATGTACTTAGAATCCATTGAACATAGCTCTTTTCTTAACTAGAAGACAATAAAAAAAAGAAAAAAATCCCAAGACTGAGAGAACAGTTTGTTGAGGAGCCATTTAGATGGGCAGCCCAAGAATATAATTAAGAATATAATTTCTTAAATTCCAGGAGAATTACATGGGAGGATGGTCAAGGAAATGTGCTTTGTGATTAGGAGCACTGTTTTTCTATTTTATTTTATTTTATTTTATTTTATTTTATTTTATTTTATTTTATTTTATTTTATTTTATTTTATTTATTTTATTTTATTTTTTATGTTATGTTAGTCACCATACAGTCCATCATTAGTTTTTGATGTAGTGTTCCAGGATTCACCCAGTGCTCCATGCAATACGTGTCCTCCTTAATATCCATCACCAGTCTCACCCATCCCCCTCTCCTCCCTTCTAAAACCCTCCATTTGTTTCCTGGAGTCCACAGTCTCTCATGGTTCATCTCCCCTTCCGATTTCCCCCCTCCATTTTCCCCTTCCTTCTCCTAATGTCCTCCATGTTACTCCTTATGTTCCACAAATAAGTGAAACTATATGATAAATGACTACTCGACTTATTTCCCTTAGAATGATCTCCTCCAGTCCCATCCATGTTGATGCAAAAGTTGGGTATTCATCCTTTCTGATGGAGGCGTAGTATTCCATTGTATATATGGACCACATCTTTATCCATTCATCTATTGAAAGGCATCTTGGCTCTTTCCACAGTTTGACGATTGTGGCCATTGCTGCTATGAACATTGGGGTGCATGTGGCCGTTCTTTTTAGCACATCAGTATCTTTGGGGTAAAGACCCAATAGTGCAATTGCTGGTCAGAGGATAGCTCTATTTTTAACTTTTTGAGGAACCTCCGTACTGTATTCCAGAGTGGCTGCACCAGCTTGCATTCCTCCCAACAGTGTAAAAGTGTTCCCCTTTCTCCACAACTTCTCCAACATTTGTTGTTTCTTGCCTTGTCAATTTTTGTCATTGTAACTGGTGTAGGTTGGTATCTCAGTGTGGTTTTGATTTGAATTTCCCTGATGGCTAACAATGATGAACATTTTTTATGTGTCTTTGGAGAAGTACCTGTTTATGTCTTCTGCCCATTTTTTGACTTACTTGTTTTTTGGGTGATGAGTTTGAGGAGTTCTTTCTAGATCTTGGATATCAGCCCTTTCTTTATCTGTAGTGTCATTTGCAAATTTCTTCTCCCATTCTGTGGGTTGTCTCTTAGTTTTATTGACTGTTTCCTTTGCTGTGCAGAAGATTTTTATCTTGATGAATCCCAAAAGTTCATTTTCACTATTCTTTCCCTTGCCTTTGGAGATGTGTCTGTAATGATACATTTCTTTTTTTTTTTTAAGATTTTATTTGTTTATTTGACAGAAACACAGCTAGAGAGGGAACACGAACACTGGGGAGTTGGAGAGGGAGAAGCAGGCTTCCTGCCAAGCAGGAAGCTTGATGCGGGGCTTGATCCCAGTACCCCGGGATCATGGCCTGAGCTGAAGGGAGACGCTTAACGACTGAGCCACCCAGGTGCCCCAGTAATGATACATTTCTTAGCAATGATTCCAAAGAAAACTTTAAGAAATGAGGAGCACTGTTTTTCTTTGACGATGCTTTTATATGGAAGACCCCAAATGAGGTCCTTTTCTTCTGTCCATGGCTACCAAGTCTAAAGCTGGCCAGAGAATTGCAGGAAGTGTGATCCTAAGGAAACAAGGAAATACCCTAAGAGATGTCACATTATCCCCAAAAGCAGTACTCATGAAACTGCCACCCCCACCAGCCTGCTGTCAACTACTGCCTTGACTTCTGGAGGCAGGAAGGAAAAGTCTGTCCTCTCCCTAGCTCACAATGCTTCTGCATTTCCATGCTTTCACAGGGATATTTTAACAATCCACACAAATATTGTCATCCTCCCTTTTTAGATTAGTTTATATCCCTTTATGGTTATCTTATTTTTGTACCATACTGCATGAACTTAGGGGCTAATGTTATTAGTAGTAGTTTTGGAAAAGCCCTGCTTTGACAAGTGAACTTTTCAGTTAATAACCATGTGATAAGCAAAAATGTTAAACTGATCATTTTTCTCTCTTTAGAAGTTTTTAAATTGCACCAACAGCTTTTTGAGATTATGGCATAGGATATGTCCTTTCTGTATCTAGTCCCATTTTGAGGCTATAAGTAAAGAATTAACTTAAGCCTGGCCAATTTTAAACTCTACTCTTTTTGTCAGCCATTTAAACATTATTGGGAAATGTTTTCACTTCTATTTAGTAGAATCAGATAGCTATGGTTTGGCACTCTTGAATAGCTTTTGGTCTTGTGTGCCATTTCTGTGATTGAAGGATTAGGCAAGACTTTGGGTGTCTGGCCCAGTTTAGAGAGGTGGTGAACTTCCCCTCACTTCCTAAAAATATTGTGCCAATATTGGAAAGAGTGTTAGATTCTCATATGATACAGGACAAGATCAATTATCTTCAGTGTCAACTGGAGAACTTTTGTTGGATTGTAAACTAGTAGGAGTTCATCCACTGAAATATCAGCATGGGAATTTGGGGGTATAAACCTATCCTTTGGGTGCTCTCTCTTTATTTATTGAACTTAAAATAACCCTGTAGTTAGTTGTACTGAGAATTGGGACATGGGCTCAGAGCAGGAAAAGACTATAAAACTGGGGTCTTTAGAAATCTTTTAATCTGCTTCCTGACCTTATCATATTTCAGGCGAGGAATCTAAGATGTGGAGACACAGTAGTGTTGGGTGGTTTGTGGTGGAGGTGGGCTGAAACGTCTGTTTTCATTTAGTGTTGCCTATGGACTGGAGCATTCAAAATGGCTAGTCCTATCATTCAAAATGTGCCAGACCCTTCCTAACCTGAACCCTGTGGCTGGAAGTGAAAACAGTTCTCCTGGATAGAATCCCTCCCGTAGAGTGGTTCCTTTCTGAAAGTCCTTAGATACAACCTGGTAAATTGAATTTCTAAAAGTTGCATTGCTATTGAAAACTCCTTTGGTCAAAAAGTTTACCTTCATATTGTCCATATTTTATTAATGCTGCTTTCTTTCTCTATCATATTTGTCCTTAACATGAATAAAGAGAAATGATTTGAAATGATCTCGTGACAAGAAAATCAAATGTTGTAAAGGAATGGAAGGGAAGCTAGGTCTTTGCCTGATTTCTTTTGACCCCTGTCTGGCTTTCCTTTACACACACTAGTGCTAGTTGTCCTGGTGTTCTTTTTATATTCAGTACATGGATGAGCTTGAATTATTCCTTTGTTAACTCAGAAGCCTGCAAATGATGAAAAGATTATATATCTAGCAGGTCAAATTTGAGACAGTTTTCTGAATTAGAAAAAAATGCATTCAATAGGCTGCTCTAAAATTAGGGAAATTGAATCAACTCATGTCTGGAGAAGAGGAAAAAGTATGTGTCAGAAATTTGTGTAAGGCAGTGGTCAATTAGATATTTTAACATATAGACCCAAAACGTAGGTAACTGACTTATTGAAAGTAGTATCTAATTCAAAACAACTAATATTTCCCAAGAAAATATTTGGCTTTTAAACTCTTGTCAGCACATAAATACAAATTGATAAATTTGGTTATTTTATTTTGTCTGGTGGTTTTTACATTTTTGGACACCAGGGTTTGCTTGCCATCATATGAAAATATGGATGAAAATTTATTTTCTGGTTGATTAGGAATGTGCACATCCTTTGGTTTCATGTGGGTAACAGATGTCTTGTGAGTAACAGATGTCTTGGCATTTATATACTAATTGGCAAAAAAGGGGGAAAGGGGCTAATTAAAAGGGTGGGAGGAGATACAAGAAAAGTGCAATCTTTCTTGTGGAGAAAACTCTAATAGACCTCCTTATTCTGGGTAATTACCTCCCTTTTCAACTTCATATGCTATCCCTTTCCATATGACTCAAGTATATTATAATGGGAAAGTACAAAATAAAGAAACATAAGTCTGGACTACTGTCTGCTAACAGCCAGATTTATCCTGTCATGGAATATTCTAGTATAATTGACTCAATTAACATCAGTCTTTTAAAAAACAAAATATGAAAGCACAAGTCTAATCACTAAGGGCAACTTATGTTTTAATTGGCAGCACCAGGGTTCTATGTTGAGGGTGGTTGATATAAATATAATTTAATTATATACCAAATGTGACCATATAGTGGTTTGGTGGGAAATGAAAAATGCAAGACTGAATATGTTGTCTGCTAGCTATACATCTTAGGTACCTTTTAGTTTGCTGTTTGTTCTCCAGCAGTGCCATAGTACTGACAGTTGACCTGGAATAAATGAGAACATTCGGCAGATATTTGAAGCTATTATCAACACATTTGCAGTTTTGTCAGTGTTTTCCTTTGTGTACCATTTAAAGCAAGGTGGCATTTACTGTGCCTTAACTATGTCACCTTGGTCTGAATTAATCTGATCGTACCTTTTACTTAAAAGTGAAGGAAATCTTTATAGCTCATTAAACATTCAGTGAGTATCCATATCATTCCTTGATAAGAGCTATTATGTGATCATTTTTATAAGCAGCCAGTGGTATTTATAAGAAAAAACATCAAGTTACATACTTAGAGGTTCACACTTAATATAAAACTTAGACAGCCTGATAGGTAAGGTTATTTATGTAGATGCACATACATGATAATTGACTTTTATTTAACCACCTGTCTTCTCAGAAAATAAACAGGTTTTTAAAAATATCAGCTGTGTTTTAAAAGGTAATTAGGATAATACAGATCAAAATCTCAATCGTCAACTATTAACTTCTTTCTGCTGTATTAGAATTATATTTGATTCAATTGCTAGAAACTGGTAAGGTGGGAAAATGTTTTATGAACTTGTCTTTTAAGAAAATAAAAAATATATATCAGTTTTGGTAGGGTAGAAAAAACATTGCTTGAGTAGTCTAGTAACTTCTACATTAATTTAGTCACTTGATTTTTTGAGCATTATTTCATTATCTATAAAATGGAGATAGTGACAGCTAACACCCACACTTGCAGTGGGAATTGTACGTAATGATAGACACACATGAAACTAACATATGCTTAATTGTTGAGTGCTTAATGCTTTTCTTCCTTCAGTGGACCCATATTTCATAGTTAGTTGCCTTGATTTCTAGACTAGGCTTCTCTTGGAAACAGAAAATTCACAGAGACTTTGATGAGGAGTCTAGTAACAACTGGTTTGAGACTGTGTGTCAGAAGACGTATTCTTCCCAACTTCAGCCCCTTAAAAGAATAACCACAGTGGATTAAGTTTTCTGTATTTTGTATGTCAAAGTTTTCTGTATTTTGTAATTATAAATTTCCATGCATTATAAAATCATAGAGTCATAAAATGGTGGCACTCTATGAGGTTTAGGATTTGGGGATCCACTGCCCTGACCCCAGTGAATTTCACACTTTCAGAAGAAGGCCTATAAGGTTAAATGTCTTCTCTAAAGTCAATGAGCAAGTTAATGACAGAGTTAGGACTAAGTCCTTCTTTTCTTGAGTTCTTTATTTGCACCATGGCCAGACACCACCCCACTGTGTGACTATCTAAGTTCTAACCTGGGCTATTAAAAGAAGGAGAGCATTCAACTCATTCCACAGGTAGAAAGGAATGCATTTCTTTGTTATGCCTTTTAAAAGGAATGTATACCCTAGTTCATTCAGCCATTCTTTATGGATTATGAATGTATTTCAATTGTTAGGGTAAGAGAACCAGCTTTACCTCCTCTAGTAGTAGAAGTCAGAGTTACTAACATTTACATAGTACTTCCTGTGTACCAGACATTGTTCTAAGAGCTTTACATACATTAATTTATTCTTCACAACAATAGTATGAGGAGGTATATTCTTCTTCCCATCATCTTTCATATAAGAAATGGAAGCATAGAGGGGACAAGTAATGGCCAAGATTCAAAGCTAGTAAAAACAGGATTTGAAGGCCATTGTCAGATTGGAGTTGAAACATTCTAGAGAGAGATTTCACTGTCAGAAGACACTTGAGTGGATCGATTCTCACTATATGAGCTCTCTTTTATGCAAGGAAAGTGACTTAAAACCTTTTTCAGATCACCTGGATTTTATATATCTAGATCTACTGAATCCTAACCAATGTAGGTGATAAGGTTCTACCATAGCACATAAATAACAACAAATGAGTACAGATTGACTGTTGAACAACGTGTGTTAGGGGCACCAACCCCTCACACAGTTGAAAATCTGCTTAATGTTTGACTTCCCCCAAACTTTACTAATAGCCTGTGGTTGACAGGAAGCCTTACCAATAACATAAGCAATTAACACATATTTTGAATATTACATGTATTATCTACTATGTCTTACAATTAAATAAACTACAGAAAATAAAATGTTATTAAAATCATAAGGAAGAGAAAGTACATTTAGAGTACCGTACTGCATTTACTGAAAAGAAATCCACTTTTAAGTGGACTGGTGTGGTTCAAATTCATGTTGTTGAAGGGTCAACTATAGATTTGTTTATATTAATCATCCTTGGAATAAATGGAAGAGTGAGCTATTATGCTTGGTCTAGTGTTGTTAACAGAAGAGTATTTTATTTCACGACTGTACTTCTTTTAGCCCATAGTAATAAACATGTTTATAGAGAGGGTATTTTACCAATAAGAGAAATTACCAGAGAAAAGATAGTTTTTATTGATCGATATGTAATTCGTTCTTTCTTACCTATGTGGTTATGTAGGAATATTATACATATTTGCTGTTATATTGGTATTTTGCAATTTAAAGAATTTAATCTCAGAAAAAAATTTTATTATAAAACTGGGTACATTCAAATAATTGTGGGGAGCAGTTATGATTTAACAGAAGGCTCATTAGAATAATAATACAAACGTCTTATCTAGTATTATATTATTTTAAAACAATATAATTAAATAAAATTTGAATAAATTGTCACAACCACTGAACTTCATGCTGACATATTTTACATCAGAACAGACGAATACTGTGGCACTTGAACATGTGAGTTCATTTGGGTGTAGGGTGTGTGTGTGTGTGTGTGTGTGTGTGTGTGTGTGTGTCTGTAGTAAGTCGGGAAGGTTGAGGGAATTTGTGCAGTGGACAGATTAGCAAAGTCCAATTTTGAATGTTTTACGGATGTAGATTAACTTGTACTGTTGATGTGTTTTGCTTCATGGAATAGATGTGTTCATTAAAGAAAATTGCCTGAAGTGCCTATACTCAAATGACTCTTATTCTACGATATATTTCTTAGTGAAGAGGGGGAAGTGAGATGGCTCATTAATGCCTTAAAGGTACTAAGACAATAGCAATAATATGAACTTATCATTGAATAGAAAGGTAAAGAGTCACACTGTTTTTTGTGTTTTTTTTTTTTTTTTTTTTTTTTAGAGCTGTAAATTTCTACGATTAGGTTTGTGTTTAGCACATTCAGTTAAAGTTGATGGGAGAAAGGGTAAATAACAGAGCACACTGTGTGGTTTGGTTACCCAGGTCTCTAACCACACATTACAAGAGATACTGGACAGCGCCCCTTGGTTACTGTGTTCCTGCATCCCAGCATTTCACGGGAGCTGCTGATTTAGGGGTACACCAGTTGAGTTTAAGAAGGAGGGACTTAGACCATAGTTGAGAAAATTGTTTTAAAATATAGTAGCAACTGAATACAAGCAATAGTTAATGAAGATTGGGCCACCAGTTTACTAAAAACGCATGACTGGGGTACAAAGAGCAGGAGCATATGTTTATCTAGTGCTGTTCCTTTAAATCTTCCTCAATTTTCATTAAGATTGAATTCTTCTATTCAAGTATTAGGAAATAAATTCGCCTGGTATTTTCTATATCTTAAAGCTTTCTGCCTTACATATTCCAGGATTGAAGTGTGTATGTCTTCTGTGTGACTCTTCAAACTTTACCTGCCAAACTGAAGGAGCATGCTGGGCTTCAGTTATGTTGGCCAATGGAAAAGAGCAGGTGATTAAGTCCTGTGTCTCTCTCCCAGAACTGAATGCTCAAGTCTTCTGCCATAGTTCCAACAACGTTACCAAAACGGAATGCTGCTTCACAGACTTTTGCAACAACATAACACTGCACCTTCCAACCGGTAAGGCATTCCTCTTTGTTCATTCCACAGTTAATTTTGCTAAGGGGAAATTATAAGCATGGTAGAAATCAAGGTGCTGGTTTTTACTTTAAATAAGAAAACCTATTTTACAGTTCTCTCCTTTTTTTGACTGGTGACATTCTCTAGAGCTTAGATGAAGTTGATTTTTTTTTTTTTAAATTGCACAAGACTGTCTAAACATTGACAACAGCATAATAATTTTGAAGACGTTTGTCCGTGTAAATTGTATTTTTTGAAGTGATTAATGGGCCTAAAGTAAAATGTCAATTTGTATGGATTCTTGTAAAGGAAAGAAATTAAAATGTATATCGAAAAAAAAAGAGAATAAAGAGCAAAACTAAAAATAGTAGATTGCCAAGTTTTATGGAGATAAATCTTTTTTTCATGGGCACATTCTGGTTATCTTCTTTGCCTGCCCACACTCCATCTTCTTTGCCTTCATGGGCAGAAAGATGGAGAATGGACTGTAACTCTTCATTATTGTGCAGATAAATTCCTGCTTTCCCCCCAAATTCATGGTGTTTTATCGTAATTTATAAGACACTGAAAATCTTAATCTTATTTTTTATTGGTAACTTGGAATCTAAAACTTTGGGGGACGTTAAGGGGCAAGTAATTAAAATCACAAGCTGATTTATGACATGAAAGTATTCTGTAGCAAATTTTCTTCAATGTGTATTAATTCAGTAAGAATTCAGGGCTTATTGCTATGTTAATATCTACACACGGATATAGTTTTCCTTACAAAGTAACATTTTAAGGTAGCGTTATGCTGTCTCAGGTGTTCCTCTATCCCCATATCAATAGTCCACTGTAGTATTTTTAACCTATTATCTTTTATAAAATCATTGTCCCCCTTTTTACTGAAGAACATTTATTTTATGCAGAAACTTGACATCACTACCGCAAATGACTTATTTACCAAAGTAGATGACTATGTACCTAAATAAACATAGCTACTGCATTCCAGTTAAGTATTTTGTATTTTCTTTTTGTTAAAAGACAGAAGAATGCGATGTTAAGACACCCTAGCACAAAATATAAGACTTTTTGGTAATCAGAAAAACTAAATCATGTTTGTTGACCACTCCAAATCATGTCAATAATCCTTAGAATCATTTTATGCATTACCACTGGGACTTGTCCCAATCTTTGGGATATTACACTACCTATTGCAATCTTAGAAGTCATATCTGGCATGTTTCACCCTCCAAGGTTACTTGCAGTAGGATTTTTAGACCACACTTACTCTCCCTGGCTCAGATTCCATACGCTCCCTTGGTTTGGTGCTGATCTAACATTTATTCTGGATACTTTCTCTCCTTTATATTTTTTCTCATGGTTATCTGTGGACCCAAGAGGTGAAGGCTCCCTGTTTTTGATATTGGTCTTCCTATGACCAAGATCCAAAAGTTAAGGAGGGTGAGATAGGTCTGCATTAGCCTGTGGCCATGGCATCTTCGAAGTGGCTTCCCAGTAATGAATTACCCACAAGATCACACACTGCCAGTCAGTTTGGACACAAGAAGGTACTTTGACAACAGCAAAACCTCTTAGAGGTTCATAGTTCATATGCAGCGGGGCAAATTAAAGATACTTAGAGCAGCCAGACTGTGGGGCCTTTCCAACCTAACTATACACTCTGCCTAACCACTGAGAAGTTTATATTCTACCCTCGAGTCCACATAGGAAACAATCTTTTTTTAAAAATCAATTTTATTGAGGTGTAATTTAGATATAATAAGATGCACACATTTTGAGTATATGGTTTGATAACTTTGGACACACACATGCCCCACATAACCACCACCACTTTTCCATTGCCTCAGAATGTTCTCAGTCTATCCCCACTTTGACCAGGGCTAGACTGATCTGTTTTTCTATCACTGTGGACTAGACTTACTTTTCCTAGAGTTTCACAAAATGGAGTTCTTACGGAAGATATTATTTTGCATTTGGCTTCTTCCACTCAACATGTTTTTGAGATTTATGCATGTTGTGAGTGTATTAGTAGCTTGTTCCTTTCTTACTGCTTAGTGATATCCCATTATATGTATATAGCTGTTGCTGTTTTACGCATTCACCCACTGAAGAGTGCTCGGGTTGTTTCCACGTGGGGGCTGTTAACAAAGGTGCTATGAATGTTTATGTACAAGAGTTCAGATATATGTTTTTGTGTGTGTGTGAGAAAATACCTAAGAGTGGAATTATAGGATCATATGGTAAGTATCTAAATATATTTTACAAATACAATCTCCCAAGTAGTTTTCAAACTTCACTGTTTTACATCCCCAACAGAAGTGTATGATAGTTGCATTTGGTCCCTATCTTTATAGTCACCTGTTATAATCAGTTTTTTTAAAAATTGTAGCCATTCAAGTGATTGTGTAATGGTATTTCATTGTGATTTTAGTTTGCATTTCCCTGATGATTAATGATGTTCAATTATTTTTATGTGCATATCAGACAGTTGTGTATCTTCCTTTATAAAGTGTCAAATCCTTTCACATTAAAAAATTGAATTTAAACGTTCTTTATGTATTCTGAATACAAGTCCTTTATCAGATATATGTATTATATTTTCTCACATTTGTGGACTGCCATTGTTTTCTTGAATGTGTCTTTTGCAGAGCAGGTAAAAATTTGATGAAGTATATATTTTTATTGTTGTGTTTTATGTCTTAACTGAGGAAGTTCTTATCTATCCAAAGACCATAAATATTCTCTTTTATATTTTCTTCCAGAAATTTTAACATTTCAGCATTTACATTTAGGCCTATATTCAGTTTAAACTTAATTTTTGTTACCATGTGAGGGTTAGGTGAAATTTTATTTTGTATATGGATCTGAAGTTTTCCAACATCATTTGTTGAAAAACCTATCCTTTCAATTGCCTTGACACTTTGATTGAACATAAAGTGACCAAAAATATATGGGGGTATATTCCTGGCCTTGCTATTCTGCTCACATGTCCTATACATCTATATTAATGTCGCTATCCAACTGTCTTTATTATTGTAGCTTTATAGAGAGTATTAAATTCAAGTCGTGTGACCTCTCCAACTTCATTCTTTTTAAAAATTGCTTTGGTTATTGTGAGGCCTTTGCATTTCTATTTAAATTTTAGAATGAGTTCGACAGTTCTTGCAAAAACACATGCTGAGACTTTTATTTGAGTTGACTATATAAATTATTTGAAGAAAATGGTCATTTAACATTTTGGCATAGATTATAACACATTTTCCCATTTATTTTTCTTCTGTTACTCTTAGCAATGTTTTATTGTTGTCCGGGAACAGGTTTCATATGCATTTTCTGGAGCATATCTCTAAGTATTACCTGTTTTCAGATGCTATTGTGAATGGTATTTTTAATCGGTCAACATTAATTGTTAGTATATGAAAATAAAATTAATTTTGTATACTGACCTTATTTCCTACAATCTTGCCAAAATGAATTATATTAGTTCTGGTAGCTGTTTTAAAAATTCCTTATAGTTTTCTACATACACAATCATCTTATCTGTGAATACAGGCAGTTTTACATCTTCTATTCTGATCTATTTGTATTTTATTTCTTTTTTTTTTTAATTTTTAAAGATTTTATTTATTTATTTGACAGAGAGAAACACAGCGAGAGAGGGAACACAAGCAGGGGGAGGGAGAGAGGGAGAAGCAGGCTTCCTGCTGAGCAGGGAGCCCGATGTGGGGCTCGATCCTGGGTCTCCAGGATCATGACCTGAGCCGAAGGCAGTTGCCCAACCAACTGAGCCACCCAGGCGCCCCTGTATTTTATTTCTTTTTCTTTCTTTTTGCACTGGCTGGGACCACCAATACATTGATGAATAGGAGTGGAAAGAATGAAGATCCTTGCCTTTTTCCTGGTCCAAGGAGTGAATGCACTCCCTCTTTTACCATTAAGTATGATTTTAACTGTAGGTTTTTGTAGATTCCTATTATCAATTGATGAGATTTGCTTTTACTCCTAGTTGGGAGAAGGATTTTTAATCTTATATGAATGTTAAACTTTTTCAAGTATTTTCATGAATGTATTGAGTTTATAGCACACTTTTTCTTCTTCAGTCTATTGATATGATAGATTACATTAATTGGTTTCCAAATATTGTAACAGGGAGAATATGTATCATCTCATTAGTAATTAATATGTCTACAAAAAGTGGTGTGACATTTATTGATTTCAAATTTCTTTACTTAAATTAAGGATTTCTGTCATTTAGTGACGTATGGTCAACTGATATGAAATTGAACAGGATTGTATGTGTAGTCATCTTGTGTCGGGTTGTTCTGTCTGTGACGCAGCACTAAATGGTTATTAGCTGTATTTAGAATAGCAGCTGTTTGGGAAGGAACTTCCAGGCTGAGCACTGACATAGTCGGTGCCAAGAACTCCACTGTTTTCATGTCATCAGCGAGTGTGATCGCTATCCATTCCCTGTTCTGCCTAGAGGAGATTTATTCATTTCAAAAGTGGGCACATAGGGCACCTGGGTGGCTCAGTTGGTTAAGTGGCTGTCTTCAGCTCAGGTCATGATCCCGGAGACCCGGGATCGAGTCCCACATCGGGCTCCCTGCTCGGCGGGCAGCCTGCTTTTCCTTCTCTCATTCCCGTTGCTTGTGTTCCCTCTCTGGCTGTGTTTCTCTCTGTCAAATAAATAAAATCTTTAAAAACAAAAAAAAGAGTGGGCACATATATATGAAATATAAAAACACTCTGCAGAGTAAACAGTATAACATTTCTGCAGTGTTAATGCTCCGTGTCACACTGGTGGCCAAAATAGAGAAGAAAAGGTAGGGAGATCACTGGAAGAGATTGAAGAAAATCTGGACCTCCCTTTTTGGTTCCTCTGAAAGCCAAGTGTACCCTTGCCTCTTTTGCTCTTTCACCCACTACCCCAGACTGTGGGGCCATGTCTGGGTGGTGACTTGATGGAGGTGGAATAACCAAGGCTTGGGATCTTTCAGCTGACCTCCTTTTCTCCTTAAGTCCTGTGTGTAATGACTGAGCTCTTGCTTTGTTTCTTTGTGATGAAATTCTTACCTTGAATACAGCTCAGGACTCTTTCTCTCCCTTCCTCTCTCTGCTTGTGCAATTATAACTTAGCAATTGGATAACTGTAGGCCCTTGCTCTTTCCCTCCTAAAAATCCTTTTAAATGTGTGGCTTTAATTCTTAAAGCCTTAGACTAGTGGCTTTTATACAGGTTTCCACTGAGACACATAGAAGTACATTTTATACAATATCCCTCAACCTGCATGCATGCACAACTGAAAAAGAATTTTATAAAATATTCTTACCCTTAAAATATGTGAGGTACCATATGAATTTTCTTTAAGTAGGAATGCTGGTCAGACCCTATTAATAGGTTGTTCACAGTTTAAGAAACCTCACTTCAGTAGATATTTAAAATATGGTAATTTAAAATGGAGCAAGGACACTTATTATTTTAAAATTTACTGCACAAAATTCTAGTAAGAATCTAGTTACCATTTTAATCTAAAACATTTTCCTTATAAATGGCCTTTAAAAACCTTTCACCCATTCATTTTTAATACTAAGTTGTGTTAGACTTAAGTTGAATTAATTCAGATAATTGTAAGCAAGATTTGATTTAGATCAAATTAAACTTAATAATATGCCCTAAAAAAACATACGTTCTTCTTTGACATTGCACATGGGTTTAACTTTTAGGAGTTAATAATTTTTTGGATAGAAGCAATTTTATAGTTTGATAGAGATGTGATATTAGAAAACTTGCTTCCTTCCCTGAAGCTTATTAAAGTTGGTATCTTTGTTGTCACTGGAGTGACCTTCCAAGTTCAAGTATTATCACAAATATTTAGACATTTATTTTCCCTTTGTAAAACTTGAAAGGCAATATCCATTTCCAAAAACAGTCATTTATTTGACTAGTACTTTGAGTTCACATTTCTTCTAACAGCAAATATGTTATTATTTTCACAAAACAAATGTAGTACTGAATATTTAAAAATTAAATATAGACAATGTAAATCAGTTAAACAAGAGAAACATATACTGTATGTAGTGTACCCTGTCTAATATATTCTTCCTGTTTATTTTTAGATCAGATAAGAATAGCTATCCTCAATTCCAAACATATCTGCTTACCTTTCTGGGTGCTACTTTTCTTGCTCTGACTACAGTCAGACTCCAGTTCTAACTTTTGTTTAGTACTGCCAGGCTTCAGGAAACTTCCTGCCCAGTAAATCCTACAGATTGCCCACTCTCAGCTTCCTCTGATTTTAGGAGAGAAGCCACTGAGTGGGAAAAATTTACCTTTAAAAGGAAATGATTAATTCTTAACTTTTCAAGAATATTTCCATTTCAAAAAGAAAAGACTTACTTGCACAAATTGGTGTGCCCTTGGTGGGGGGCTGGGGGATCAGGTAAGGCAAACCAATAATAATAGGTCTTCACATTGGAAGGTGTTTAGATGGGTCTCTATGATGGGTTCTGTCTGCAAGTCTTCTAAGAACTTCTAAGAACTTATAGGTTCTTGTAGGTTCTCACAATGCCTCCACTGAGTTTGTGTGAGCTGGGCCTTCAGTGTCTATTATGTCTCTTAAAATCTTTTCAGCATATTTTCCAATTTTGAATCTCTGATAATTTTAATATCTACAGTTTCTGTGAGTTTGAATGTGCTGTTTTTTACTTTGCTGACTCATATTTTGGTGGGTACTTAGCTTGTGTTTTGTGATTTTGGAATGTGAGCTCATGTTTTTGGGAACCGTATCTAGGGGACATTTTTGGGACCTGTATTTAAAAATATGTTCCTCCAGAGAAGATTTACATGAGCTTCTGCTAGGTATCTGGGGTGCTACCAATTGAAATCCATCAAATATGTTTTGATTCGCTTTATTGTGGCCAACACATAATATGAATTCAGGCTCTAAGCCTGCCTATGGTACACACTTGGGGCGAGCTAGCCTTGAGGAGGTATTTTTTTTTCGCTATATCAAAGTCAAGGTTGAGACAAATACACAAGTGTACACGCTGTCTCTCTCTGCAGAACACTCTCTGTTTTGTTTATTTTCAGTGTAATAACATTCATAGTTGCCTGATTTATATAAGGGTCTCTGATCTGGCCTTCCATTGTCCTAGGAAGCACATTTTGTCTCTTGATCTTGTGCTGTGGTCTGGTAAGCCAAGCGTGTAGCCACTAGGAACTGGCAGCTACCTGCAGAGTAAATAGCAGCCTCTGGATTTTCACTTTATTTGTGGCTCTGAGTAATTCATTTCTTTTCCCCCACTAACTTAATCATGTAATAGAAAAAAAAGCTTTTCATTTATATTTTATTCAGCATTTTTGTGTGTGCTGTACCAAGAAGGGCTTCTGTGGACATCAAAAGTATAACTTGGCAGAAATGGAAATTCCAGGATAGTTTATTTTTGAAACGATGCTGGCATAATTATCTATCCATCTGGAAGAAAACAGGGCTGTATCACAGTGTCATACCATATACAAAAATAAATTACAGCTTGATTAAATATCTAATTGTGAAATATACAACAATTTAAATGTCAGAGGAAAATTTAGAAAAAAAAGATTTTTATGACTTTATAGTATGGAAGCTGTTTTTAAATAAGACAGGAAATCCAACTGTTATAAAAGGAAAAGAGATATAATTGCATGCAAACTAAAATAAAAATGAGTAATGAAAGATAACATAAATAAAACCAAAGATAAGTTAAATATGAGATAGAAATATTTGCAGCATGTGTGACTAGAGAAAAAGTTAACTATGAGAAGGTGAAGAACATCTTGTGTGTGTGTGTTGCATGTATGTATGTGTGCACGGCAAGAGAATGGAAAGAGAAGGAGAGGGAGCGCTAAATGAAAAAATGGGCAAGAGACACAAACAAATTTTTACGGAAGAGAATATTCTTTTTTTTTTTAATTTGTTCATTTTTGAAAGAGAGAGAAGAGAGAGAGTGAGCACAAGCGGGGGGAGGAGGCAAAGAGAGAGGGAGAAGTAGACTCCCCGCTGAGCGGGGAGCCGGATGTAGGGCTCCATCTCAGGACCCTGAGATCATGACCTGAGCTGAAGGTAGATGCTTAAGCAACTGAATCACCCAGGTGCCCAGAAGAGAATATCTTCTGTGGGGCCATAGTATTGAAAAGATATTCAACATCACTAATAGCTGGAGAAATGTGAATTAAAACAACCATTTTTCTTTTCTACCCGTTAGGTTTGCATAAGAATATATATATATATAGATCAAGATATTTTCAACTCAATTTATCAGAAACTTAGATAATAATATCTTAATAAAGGAGTTCACTAACTCAACATGATCTGAAATCTGAAAGTAGATTGGTTCTATGATTTATTAACAAAGAGGCTCAACACTGTCACTAGGCTATTTCCAGAATCCTTGTTACATGAATTGGTAAACACCCTTATTATTAAGATATTATTATATAACTTCCTGATACTTTTATCTAACACTCTTTTCCTCATGTGTGTATGATTTTCTAATACGGAAAATGTTGGGTTTTATTATCAGGGATCTCAAGGTTGAAGGATGATGAAGGTCAAGAAACATAATTTGCTCAAACTGGATGGTCTAATAGAAGACACCATGTTGAGCAGAGGTATCAAAAGTCTCTGCATATTGTAAGCTTAAACAAGCTTAAACAAGAAAACCCATCTCCTTCTAACCTCAGGGAGAGGATCTGGGCTTCTCACTAAGCAGAGCAGGAAAAATGAAAGACAAACAAAAAAACCTGTCCCTGGGAAGCTACAAATATAGCCTGGACATCACATGAATTTTAGGCCTATGTTCCCATTGCCTGAGTGGTACAAGGACTCTCCAGGGGATAAACTTTCTTTAAGGTAGTCCCAGACTGTTAGTGCCCCCAAGTCTGCCAGAAGAAAGTACCAGGTCTCTAGAGGAAGAGACTTTAATGTTAGGTCTCAAGCAGATAAAACAGACACTTGTTCAAGGACATGAGCAGTCATAGTAAAGAATAAGCTCCCAAGCACATAGGGATGCAAAGCAGCAGGCATGAGCCAACAGAAAAGAGCACACAGCAGAAAGATCACAAAGGTTTCATATATCGGAATTATCAGAAAATATTTATAGACCAAGTATTCCTCTAAGTTTCAAACAAATAGGCAACTTTGGAAATACTTTTATTTATTTTTTATTAACATATAATATATTATTTGTTTCAGGAGTATAGGTCTGTGATTCAATCGTCTTACACAATTCATAGCACTCACCATAGCACATACCATCCCCAGTGTCCATCACCCAGCCACCCCATCCCTCCCATTACCCTCGCCTCCAGCAACCCTCAGTTTGTTTCCTGAGATTAAGAGTCTCTTATGGTTTGTCCCCCTTTATGGTTTCATCTTGTTTCATTTTTCCCTTCCTTCCCCCCATGACCCCCTGCCCTGCCTCTTATATTCCTCATATCAGAGAGATCATGTTTCTCAGATTCTTCATAGCAGAGTGATCATATGATAATTGTCTTTCTCTGATTGGCTTATTTCACTCAGCATATTATCTTCCAATTCCATCCATTTTGTTGCAAATGGCAAGTTTTCATTCTTTTTGATGGTTGCACAGTATTCCATTGTGTGTGTGTGTGTGTGTGTGTGTGTGTGTGTGTGTGTGTCACATCTTTATCCATTCATCTGTTGATGGACATCTAGGTTCTTTCCATAGTTTGGCTATTGTGGACTTTGCTGCTATAAACATTGGGGTGCACGTGCCCCTTTGGATCACATTAGTATCTTTGGGGTAAATACCTCTTTGGATCACTACATTTATATCTTTGGGGTAAATACCCAGTAGTGCCATTGCTGGGTCATAGGGTAGCTCTATATTCAACTTTTTGAGGAACCTTCATACTGTTTCCCAGAGTGGCTGCACCAGCTTGCATTCTCACCAAAAGTGTAAGAGGGTTCCCCTTTCTTTGCATCCTCGTCAACACCTCTCATTTCCTGACTGGTTAATTTTAGCCATTCTGACTGGTGTGAGGTGGTTTTGATTTGTTTTCCCTGATGTCAAATGATGTTGAGCACTTTTTCATGTGTCTGTTGACCATTTGCAGAAATGTCGGAAAATACTTTTAGAGAAGAGATTATAAAAACGTGACTTACCAGATTTGAATAACAGAATAAATTTTTTAATTAAAAATATAATAACAGGGGTGCCTGGGTGGCTCAGTTGGTTAAGCGACTGCCTTCAGCTCAGGTCATGATCCTGGAGACCCAGGATCGAGTCCCACATCGGGCTCCCTGCTCGGTGGGAAGCCTGCTTCTCCCTCTCTCACTCCCCCTGCTTGTGTTCCCTCTCTGGCTGTGTTTCTCTCTGTCAAATAAATAAAATCTTTAATATATATATATATATATATATAATAACAAAAATTGAAAATTGAATGGATAGGTTTAACAACAATTAGTATAAGGAGAGAATTAGGGATCTGAAATACAGGTTAGAAGTTATTTTGCATGGAGGAAGAGAATATATAATGGAAAATATGGAAGAGGGGATAACACATACAGGAACACATAAAAAGGTCTAACATGTGCTTTTACACAGTGGTCCATAGGAGAGAGAAAGATTTGGGCAAAAGTAGTCTCTGCAGAAGTAACAGGTCAGAATTTTCCATAATTGATGAAAATCAATCTATAAATAAAAAAAATTCAATCAATATCAAGAGGAGAAATAAAAAGATAGCCAAACCTTGACATTGTAAATTTGCAGAACACCAAAGACAAAGTGAAATCCTAAAAGTTGACAGACAAAAGGGTAAATGAAATTCAAAGGAGTTACAGAACAATAGACATTATCTTTTCAATAGCAAAAAGTAAAAAGAGAAAAGGTGGTACTACATCTTCAGTATTCTAAAAGGAATTAACTGGTAATCCAGAATTCTACCCAGCAAAAATACCTTTAAAGAATGAGGTTAAGTAAATTACATTTTCAAAGTAACACAAATAAGGGAGTTTCACATCATCAAAGTCTTTGATAAAGGAAATTCTGAAGATGTACTTCAGGCAAAAAAAAAGTGTATATATATATATACATTACACACACACACACACACACACACACACACACACACACCAAAGTTCTGGAATGCAAGGAGGAATGAAAAGCAAAAAAAGAAGTCAGAAATATTTGACTAATTCTAAAGAATATTAATCTACAACAGCAGCAATGTCTTATGAGGTTTAAAAAAAGATAAAATGGTTTTTCAGTAAAAAAAAATAGCATACTGTACATGTCAAGAGAGGGGTAAATGGAATTAAAATTTTCTAGGGGCTTTGTTTTGTCTAGAAGGAGGGTAAAAATATTGTTAATTCTTATGCTTTCAAGTGTCCCTGTTGTCATTTCTAAATTACTTCTCAAAGAGTGTGACTATGTTCCTTCTAATCTACAATTGGAAACATAGAACAATAAAAACTATCCAAAAGAAGTAAAGAGAGAGAGAGAGAAAAGGAGAAAGAAGCATACAACAAATGTGGCAAAAAGAAAACATCCAAATGTCAGTAATAATTAAACAGAAATAATTTTGTTTAAATAGACTAAACAAAAATCACCAGATTGGAGAAAACAAATCCAATTAAATGTTGTTTTAAATGTGATTTAAAAAATGAAAGTTTACAGAAATGTTGAAGTTATTTTGATAGAAAAGATATACATACATATTTTAAAAGAAAAAAATATTTAGTTTATATTAAGAGCAGACCAAATTAACTTTAACTCAAAAAAAAAAATCCCTACAGTTAAAAAAGGCCATTTTATAATGATTAAAGTTTTAATTTACCAAGAACTCTTAATAAATTTAAATTTCTATGTACTTAATAATGGAACTTAAAGAAAATATTTTGAGATTTACAAGGAGAAATACAGAAGTCCACAATCTCAGGGGGCCATTTTATTATGCCACAGTCTTGGTAATTGATAGAATAAGTGGATAAATAATTAATGAGACTATATAAGATTGAAACAAGATGGCTTACAAACAATCTAATTTTTAGAAAATTATACTTTACCAAATATGAATAATCTTATGACAATAAAGACTCTGAATCAGTAGTTTGAAAAAGGTAGTGAGAATATATCCAGAAAGAAAATTTCAAAGCCCATGAGGCTCTGTTAGAAAATTTTGATAAACTTCCAGGAACAATAAATCTCACACAAACTCTTTCAAAATATAGACAAAGAGGAAATACTTTACTCATTTTATGCATACTCTTGATATCAAATCTCAACAAAGACAGTGTGAGAAAAGGAAATTACAAGCCACACACATTTATGAACATGTATGCAAATACGTCAGCTTGAATCTGGAACCATATAAGAAAAGGGATTCTGGGAACCACAGTACAAGGGTAAGGAAATCATTATTTCTCAAATCATGGTAAGTGTTACCCTTGGTTAAAGAATAACCACAATAACCACAACCAATAATTGTGATCATGTGGGGTATCTCAGAGTAGGAGAAAAGGGGGAAGGGTTATGAGGGGTGATGATGCATGTGAGTTTATCATTCTTTTTGTACTCAACCTATATAATGTATGTATTTTTCTGTATATTCACTATATTTCACAACAAAGGAAGAACAAAACATCAAGTTTCGGAGTAATGTTTGAGTTGAGATCACACATTCTATGAACATCTGAGTTGGTACTGGAGTGCTGAACAGCTGAGGACATTATGTAACTCTTTCTTTATTAGTGCCTATACAGTACTGTCTGACTTGTTTCTTTGCACATACGTTCTTTTTCTAATGAGAAAATCTAAGATCAAAGTTTACTATGCCTGGAAATAAGTGTTTTTGTCAAAAATATATTATTTCCTCCAATACACACTTGTAGCAGGACCTAGACTTTTTTTTTTTTTTTAACATTTTATTTATTTATTTGACAGAGAGAAACACAGCTAGAGAGGTAACACAAGCAGGGGGAGTGAGAGAGGGAGAAGCAGGCTTCCTGCTGAGCAGGGAGCCCGATGCAGGGTTTGATCCCAGGACCCTAGGATCGTGACCTGAGCCAAAGACAGTAGCTCAATGACTGAGCCACCCAGGTGCCCCTAAGCTGTTTTTTTTTTTTTTAAACATTTTATTTATTTATTTGAGAGAAAGAGAAAAGGAACAGGCAGAGGAGCAGAGTGGGGAGCAGAGGGAGAGGGACAAGAAGACTCCCCACTGAGTACGGAGCCTCATGGGGGCTGGATGTGGAACTGGATGCAGGACTTGATCCCAGGACCCCGAGAGATCATGACCTGAGCCAAAGGCAAATACTTAACCGACTGAGCCACCCAGGCATCCCTACTGGGTTAATTTTGATGGGAATTGCTGTGTAGTTCAGGCTTGCATTAATTACCACCTTTCATATGGAAATTGGCTATTCAACAGAAGCATCCAAGTTCCAGGCATCTTTGTTCCCATTTTGCTACCAAAACATACAGTGCTTGAAAGGGTAAATGTACTAATAATTTCCTTTCAGATTTCATACACTATTTAAATAATGCTATTATATTTTTTACTTTCCAAATAATTGGTTTCACTAAAGAAAAGACATGCACAACATGAAAATATTGGGTGTTTTATTAACCTCAGTACAATTTCCACCTTCCTGTTCTGTTCTCAGTTGTGTAAAGAGAAAAGGGGAAATTGATTATTTATATTAGTCAGGTAGGTAAACAATGCATATTGATTAGGTACATTTTTAAATTAGACTTTCATTTAAACCAAACTGAAGGATTACATCTGAAAGAAGATAAACTGCCAAAACATTACAATTAGATTTATCAAAAATAAATAATTTCAAAGGATGCTATAATTATAAAAATTGCAGACTCTGATCATATTATTCTTTGGGGACTTTAAACATCTTGTAATCTACAATCCTTTAAAAAATTCATTGTTGTTTTCAGACTTTCTTATCGTTTTCTATTTTAAACCAATTCATTGCTCTAGTCAGTGTAAGGTGACATCTACCTGCTGAGAAATACTCACGGGACCCCTTGTGGAATTGTTCTGCCATCACATGAACAAATCCATTTATAGCACATCCTCTGAGGATTCAGTGCACACTTGACAGGTATGCCAGACAGGGCTTTTTTATCCCCCCTCTGTAAACTGCAAGGTGCTCTGATTTTTATATTTGGGAAAATGCTATGAAATATAAGCATACAAAGAAGTCAAACATGTGCTTTTGTAGTCTAATACAGGAAGCATTTCCTATCTCAGGAAACAAGTACACTGATTTTAATTATGAAATTTTGTTCATAGGGATATAATGGAAAATTGGAAGTAAAATTTATAACCAATTCTAAATTGAGGATTTCACACAATGTGAGCCTCTCGTCTCTCAGTCATGTAAATACTATTACCTGTTTGCTGAAATACTTTTTGGGTGATTACCCTGTATGGGACATTGGGCTGGGTCAAAATAGGATTATCTCACATCAGTCTTTTTTCCAAGTGAACAAGCTGCTTTGTGTGAGTATGTTTGCTGTAGGAGAATTTACAGTAGTGTGAACTTCAGGACAGAGAAATGTAACTTCTTCCTATGGCCAATGTTTTTAAATGTGTTCTCTGAACAAGGCTTTGCTATGTGCTGGGAAACAGTGATTGGAGATACAGGTGCTACTTCCAATGTTCTTTCATTTTTTTCCATGTAAAAGGTTGGCTTAGGAAAAAGAAAACACTGAAATATTCCTTTAGTAGTTACTATCTAATTTCTGTAAAGATATGTATCATATCATATCATGATACATACAAATACGTATCATCACATCATGTTTTGATGACAGACAGTAAGCCAATCTCTGGGTGCAGGCACTAAGAACAACTGTGAAGCTGATTTAAATTCTCCTTCCTTCATTTTATTAGTCTTATCTCCGCTGAAGTTGAAGTTCTGCAGACCCCATGCCAAAGATGATATTCTTCAAACTCACATTCCTAATTCTTAACATATAAAAACATTATTCTAAATTCAGACAGAAGTGGACAAGAGAAGATTTAAAGCAACACAAGGAGAACTGCTAGGAAATACTTTTATGTGTGGTGTGACCAGCATGCCATAAAATCATGAAATCAGGGGCACCTGGGTGGCTCAGTTGGTTAAGTGACTGCCTTCGGCTCAGGTCATGATCTGGGAGACCCAGGTTCGAGCCCCGCATTCGGCTTCCTGCTTGGCGGGAAGCCTGCTTCTCCTTCTCTCACTCCCCCTGCTTGTGTTCCCTCTCTAGCTGTGTTTCTCTCTGTCAAATAAATAAAAAAATCTTAAAAAAAAAAAAAAAAGATCATGAAATCATTCCAGGAGAAGATAGTGGATAAAAACAGCCATGCATAGGCCGAGCACTGAACAATTGAATGACCCCATCAATAGCTCATTGGATTCAGTTAAAAGTTAGAAAAACATCTCATGTTCTTTCTGTCACTTTCATTGCTCTGTTGACTCTCTGGATTAGATGATATTCTCCCTTTGTTCTGTCCTTGAGTTTCATCTTGATTAGAAACAATCTGTTTGACATGATTATTCTTGCTCCATGGAGAAGGGGGACCATTTTCTCTTCCTTATATTGAAGTATGTTGGAGGGATCTAATCAAATTCCCTTCCCACTAGATTATTCCTGTTGACATTTATAAGGGTCACTGAAGAAGCAGGAAGCTATGAAAAGCTCCAGGTAGTGGGGGTGGGGGGTAACCACAACCTGCAATTTGTGAGTGTAGAATTATGTAAGAGTGTTAGAAAAATAAAACCTTAGCAGCTGAGACCGATTCACTTCCAACATGTAAGTGCAGTTTTGCATGGTTTTATATTGGATTGATCATGAATGGCGATCTTTCTCTTATCTCCCACTTGCTTTGTTCTTATGAAAAGTTGTCTTCATATTTCACTTTAGAAATTGTTTTGGAATCGTTCCCTAGGTAGATCATGTATTCCTTAGTAGAATTTAAATTCCTTGAGGATGTGGCCTTTGCCTCATTTTCGGGCATCTGCCCTAGAGAGTTGTTCTCAGTGCAGCGTTACACAAAGCAATCCATTTGGATCCAGTCTTTTAGTCAAGCAGTAAGAAACCAATTTAAAATGTCTTTTCATTACCATCAAGCAGATGTTCGAAATGATGGTATCCACATTGAAGGATGATTTGAAAAGGTAAGTTCAAGAGGTTCATCATGAAGACTTGGAGACTTCTCAGTGCTTAGCATGCCATTCTCTTTTTGGCAGAAGACCATTATTCCTGTTGAACTAATTAACAAGGTAGCTTTGAACGTCTTCGAGGCAATGTATTTCCTTGTTTCAGCTGCAGATATTACTTTCGCAATTTCCCCCCAGAACCCTGTGAACTAAACTAAACAAAGACCCTTTCATTAATGCCACAGGCCTGTGTCATAGAGGGTTTATAGGGTAGGTGGATGGACTGCAACAGTCAGTTGACCCTGGTGGCCATGTCTTCCCCGTGCCAGGACAGAGGCAGATCCTTCAGGAGGCATCTCAAGCAGCATTATCTATTTTGGTTGGCTTACTGTCTGAGAACATGCTCCAAGCTGGTAAAAGAAATGCTTCTTCCTGTGGGGGGAGGGGAGGGGAGGCAGTTGAAGGCTTGATATTTATACATTCATGTTTACAATCTTGCAAGGTAGTATCTTTTCACTTGGGACAAAACTTAATAAAAGGAATGAGTGGTTTTAGTATTAAATTAGTCTGTGATTCTTCAGGGGTGTTTTGGATTCTCTTCAGTTTCTATAGGGTATTCTGTAACAGCTTCTCTCAAGGAAGCACTAACCCCATAAAGTTTACAAAATTCATTTGATGAATTTTTTTTTTTTTTTGATGGAGACCTCTGGTTTTTTTTGTCTGAATTTGTTTTTCACTAGCTGTCCAGGCAGTACATATGTCTTCAGTCATTCTCTGCTCAAAGAGTTTCTTTTTCCTTTTTTTTTTTCAATAGAGAGGTGGAAGGAGAGGGAGAGAGAGAATCTTAAGCAGGCTCCACAGCACAGAGCCCAACATGCATCTCACAACTCAGATCATGACCTGAGCTGAAATGAAGAATTGAATGCTTAACTGACTGAGCCATCAAGATGTCCCTTCTCAGAGAGTTTCTATTCCTCACTCCATTGTAATGTCTTAGTTTCTAATTAGTTCAAGATCATTCAAATATAATGAAGAAATGTGTCTTTACATGGCATATAGACATTGTCAAGGTTTCTATACCAGTGATCAATATGGGCTATTTTTAGGTATTGATCTAGTCCGTAGTTCCACTTAGTTCTAAGTCATCTCCTACTAATACCATACACTAAGGAGATATAAATTAATGTAAAGATCATGCAAATTTCATAAACATCAGTAATTATAAAAATGACTTTTAATAAGGAAAGAGAAGAGGTCAGCAGAGGAGGAAAAGCAGGGATCATGCTCATACTGTCTTTTTCTTTTCATCCTGAGGATTGCTTCCCTAAAGCTAGAAGTAGGGACTGGCAAGGAGGCACTGTCCTGGAAGAAACTGAGGCATCGAAACCAGTTCTGAAATTTATTTGAGCAGTGGCAATGACCACTGACTTTCACCATCACCATACTCAGGTCTCTAAGGGAAGTTGCAAAGTTCACAAACACACAAAATGTTTTTTTAAAAAATTTCCTCCTGTGTCCCTCCCTCCCTTCCTTCCTTTCTTCCTTCCTCCCTTCTGCCTTTACAGTTGTTTTGTCTTATCTTACTTTCTTACTTTCGTCTGCCTTTCACATGACTCTCTCCAGCTGCCCAGAATCTTCCACCCCATTTGGGTCAATGTGCCCTTCCCCTGACTTGTTAATACTTCCTTTCCCTGTGTTGTCTTGGTTCAGTGTATTGTAGAGCTTATATAGGGGAGATATTTGTGACCTAGGCTCTCACCCATCTGGGCAAGTGTTTTTCTCCCCCACTCCCGACTCCATTCTATTTAATTGTTGGGTAGTGAAATATCAATGAACAATGCAACAATGCGGCATTCCCCAGATCTCACTTTTGGGATTAACATATCCCCCCATGGAGCTGCTTATAATATGGAGCATGCATTTTATTTGGCAAAAGCAACCTCAAACTGGAAATTATTGAATAATGAGAGTTCTCCTATGATCGAGAATGTAAAACCTGCTAGAAAAAATAATGTGCTCATCAGAGGTAACTTATTAAAATGTATTCTTAACTGCACTGCTATCTCCTTTGCCATGACTCATTGGGTGTAGGCTACAGTTTTTCTTCGTTTATCTCCTGTAGAGATTACAATCAACATTTGGTTTAGAAGATAGTTTTACAAATGTTTGCTTTAAAAATTGCTCAGTGTTTAAGGAGCTCTTTCTGGATGTTGTTGCTAGGCCTTTTCTAGCTGAGTAATCTTTTTTATTACTAACTCCTATCAGTAAATTTGTTCACAAAAGTAGAAACATTGCCCATCTGTAATAAACATCTCTGAGAGCAGTAACCTTCGCTAGAGCAGTACAATTTTATAAAGAATATTCTATTTTCAAGGTTGCTGACCTTTTGCCTCTTTATTGGTTGCCATAGTGAAGATCTCAGCTCTTTTTAATGGAACTTTACTAAAATGAAGACAATCAATAAGCTTTTTAACTCTAATGTTTATATTGATAGCTCCTGAGAACATATATTGAAATAAGATATAGCCATATAAATGTATCTAATAGTGGAATTTTTAAAATTTTATTTCTGTTTTAAAAGCATGTTTATGTAAGTTGCAAGAGATTAAGTACTTTCTGTGGCTTTACTAGAATTCTAGAATACCATCATGAGGACCTAAAGATATAGATACATTGAAACATAGATTTGAAAAATCATCATGAAATGAGTAATAAAATCCTTTTGTAACAGCAAATGGTAGAAGTTGCAAGTACCAGGGTTAATGATTTCTAAAGCAAAGTCAGGTCAAAGAACACTTTTAGCACTTTTTCATGAGAACATTCAAGGCCATGTTCTCAAATGCACCTGTACAACTCCTAATGACTTTAGAGGAATTCTGAAACACTCTGGAGAAGGAATGTTGGTGATCTGACAGAGTCCCCTGGACAATGTAGAAGAGCATGGATTATGTTTGTTTCCAGAGTTCACTTAACAGGTTTAACTCTTTTACTTAATGATTGTAAAAAGCAAACAAACAAACTTTTTAGGATTATAATGATACTCGTATGAACACATTTTTGAGGAACTTGATTCCTTTTCCTTGAGTATTAGATATATGTTTTCCATTTATATTTGTATATTCCAGTTGGCATATTGTAAGTAAACGGTAAATGCATTTAATATAAGAAACTCTCCAGGATTGTCATTGCAAAAAAGGAAGTAGGAGGAATAGCTTAATTCACAAAGGACACTATCCCCGTCATTTGTTTAGATTCTGAGGGGCAGGTGTGATGTTTTCTGTGTGTGTCTGCAGGCCTCTCTCTGAGTATGCCTGGTCAGCTTGGGAAGAGTGTAGTCTGCTCAAGGCGTTATAGTCACAAATGGAGAAAGTCTTTGCTCACTTTGAATTCTCTTTCTACAAAGCCTGCATTCTTCTACTTCTCCTTGATATCTGAGAAACTAAGGCTCCAGAATTCTGTTCCCATATCCTATCAAATACTTCCTAGGGTTTATTAAAAACAAAAATCACCATCCCTCATGATAGGATGTGAGGATAACATTAAATTGATCCCGAGGATGTCTTC
Source organism: Spilogale gracilis (assembly GCA_004023965.1). Classification (NCBI taxonomy): domain Eukaryota; kingdom Metazoa; phylum Chordata; class Mammalia; order Carnivora; family Mephitidae; genus Spilogale; species Spilogale gracilis. The sequence continues at coordinate 77,560 of PITA01000585.1, forward strand.
AGTGAACAAGAAAAAATGAACTATGTGCTCATTTCAAGTGTCAAAATAATTTCTTTGAAAAATGCAGAAAATATCTGCCATCATAGATTTTTTTCAGGGATCACTATCTTCCTTAAATTAAAAAGACTTCTTAAGTGCAAGAAGAACTTTGGAAAAATTGGCTATCTGTGTTTTAATATTAGAGTCACAAATTATATCCTTATGTTACTTGGTTTCAATTATCATGTTTATTTTTCTAAAACTAAAAGTCTTATCCCTTACTTATTAAGAACAAAACTAGTAAAACTTTTAGTTTTTTTGCCATTCAAGAACTATCTATTAATTATCTCCAGTTGTAAACACTGGGGATATAGTTGAGAAAAAAGCAGACAAAATTCTTTCTCTCACCAAGCATACCTTCTTTGGAGGGAACCCAATAATAGATAAATAAATACATGAATATATGATGTTCCAGGCCATGATACAACCCAGAAATTAAAACAAAACAGTAAAGTGGTGTAGAGAATGAATGGGGACTGAGAAGGAAGTGCTACTGTTTCAGACAGGGTTCGACCAAGACCATCCTGTCTCCTCTGGCCTGGAGAGGAGCACTCCTGCGCCCCTCTGTGACCCCGCAGAAAGAAAATGAGATCACATAGTCCACCTGCTCCAAGACCCGAGAGAGCATCTACTTGGAATAAAATACACAATCCTTCACTCAGCCTATCAGACCCCACCAACTCTTCTCCTTGGATGCCTCCTACTGGCTTCTACCTTTCTCCTTGCTTATAGCACTCTAGGTATGGGTTGTTCTTAAGCAGCCTGCGTGGGCCTTATCTTGGGGCATACACTTGCTTTTGTATTGCCCAAAGCGCACCTCCTTGGACTCCTTCTGCTGTTGCTCCCTGCCTGCTCCCAGAGCTTTCTCTGGGAGCAGTCCCTCTAAAGGGGTATCCCGGCATCACGCGCTTTCTCCTCTGCTTCATCATAACGTGTGGGGCCACGTGCTTGGGTATTGCATATCCATCTGTTTAGTGGGTGTATAAGAACGTAAGCACCACGAGAGCGAGGGTTTGGCTCTTACCACCACTGTATCTCCAGCACTTGGGTTAGTGGCAACATATTGCAGGAGCTCAGTAATTATTTGTGGCATGAATGAATGAATGTGCTCTAAGGATGGACTGTTGAAAAATGGGGAGAAGATAGTAGAAAAATGTCAAATGCCTTGGAGGATTTAAGAAGGATCCCATGCACTGGCGCTTTCCATGATCTTCATTATGTCTTCCATCATCACTTGGCATAATTATTCTGGGTGAATCCTGACCTCAACTCCCTTTCCCCAACTTTGCTTATCCTCCAGAGAATCTTTACCAGCTCACGTAAGTGCATAGGGTATAGCTCCACATCAAAGATATGAGATTTTGGCGATCGCTTTTCCAGTTTCCAGAGTATCTTATATGGGTTGATTTATGGTCATGTTCTTTCTTTTTTCACTGAAGCATCTACAAATGCCCCCAGACTTGGACCCATGGAGCTGACCGTTGTCGTTACTGTGCCAGTTTGCCTCCTGTCCCTGGCCGCAGTGCTGACAATCTGGGCATGTCAAGGTCGACCATGCACAAATAGGAAGAAAAAGAGACAGAATGTGGAGGAACCCCTCTCCGAGTGCAATCTGGTAAATGCTGGAAAAACTCTCAAAGATCTGATTTACGATGTGACTGCCTCTGGATCTGGCTCTGGTATGTGCCTGTTGTCCATTTTGCAGTAAGAAAACTCTTACTTAAAAATAAATAAAAACGGGTGCCTGGGTGGTCCAGTTAGTTTAGCGTCTGCCTTCGGCTCAGGTCATGATCCCAGGGTCCTGGGATCAAGTCCCACATCAGGCTCCCTGCTCTGCCTCCGTCTCTGTCTCTCTGTCTTTCATGAATCAATCAATCAATCAGTCTTTAAAAATAAATAAAAATAATTTCTAACATAAAGGGCCCCAGTATTATGAATTGAATTATTTAGAATGCTTGATATGGTATCTGGTAAATTCTGATATTAAAACTTGTTTTTGAATTTGACGAAGAGAACCAACTGCCGTGGCTGAAAGAATTAAGTCCTCTTAGTTGCCTTTTTTGCCTTAAGGTTTTCAGATTCTCATTTTTACATTCTTTCAGAATGTATTTCTGAATGGAGAAAGAGTTCTCTCTTCCCCCCTATTATGGTTAGTAATAACCATTGTTGCATTTTTTGTAATGTTTCATGGACACAAAAGTTGCTGATTTTAAGGAGCTGAGTTCTGGAGAAAGACGTTAGTTGTACAAAGTGATATTCTTAGAGTGTCTTTGCTTGTGGTAATGGAAGTCTTCAGAATCCAAAGCACCCCTTGGGGTGTGTGTGTGTGTGTGTGTGTGTGTGAACAGGGAGTCAACAGGGAGCTGACCCGAAATTAAAATCAATAATGTATTCTTAGAGCATGGAAACAGAGATAATAAGGAGCAGCAGCCCCCCTTTGCTGACTTTTGCTAAGGTAGTAAGCTAAGTCTATTCCTCTTTAATGGAACTGTATGATCCTTGGTGAAGCAATTCAAAAGACCGGGCTGTTTTATGGCCTAAATGAGCCTCTTTCATCACACAAATCATATGAGGGCATTTGGGGTTTCTGGAGACCAAGCAGATTTCTCTGTAATAACAAACTTTCTAAAATGGCTTTTCCTCATGTGTATGTCCAGAAATCCTGTCAGCATGCGGTACTGCAGAAACGTGAACTAGGGTAAGCCTAGTGGGTCACTTCAGGAGCCCCTGGGTCCCCTCTTGCTTTGGAAGGATCATTTAGGATGATTACCCCAAACAGCCTTTGAGAACTCCCCAGCCGTGGTCTTTAGGTGCATCCAGACAGGCAAGGGCAGATAACAGAGGGGCCGTAGCATCTCTATGAGCATCTGTATTCAACAGAAAGCATTTTTAGAATCCCCAAAGAGTTCAGAGAAGAGAAGCCTAATTAAGTCATCCACAGAGTCCAGAGAATTTGCTGCTTCTGAGGGCAAGGTCACCTGCTATATCATGGACCAAGTTATCAATGTGTATGCCATCACTGGACAAACTAGGTGGCATGTTTTCAAAGGAGGCATACCAGAAAAAATATCTCCAAACTGCAAAGTTTATAGAACTAAAATCCAAATTAAATTATTGCATAGAAAGCTGATGTTCTTCCTTTAAGAGTAAAGCTGTTCAGATTCAGTACTCATTCTTTCCTTGACTCTTACATCCTGGGACCCACTGTGCTCTGATTTCTTGAGCACTGGTAACATTCTAGTCATAAAATATGAGCAGGGAGTGCTTTGATTTGTGCCCAGTTCCTTGAAACCTCATGTAATTTCTTGATAAAGTTCAAGTGATTAAATAACTATCTATTTAATATTCCCCCCAACATTTCAGTTCATCTGAAAATGTTAAGTAGAAATGCGTATTTTAGAGCTACTTGAATATATTTAAGATGACTAAGAATTTCCCTCTCAAATGAAAATAATAGAGATTTTTATAACTGGAGAATGAGTACTTAGTTTAAGGAAGTAGTCATGAGCCAGGACATGAAATGAAGAAAATTAACATTAAGATATATTGGTGTTTTTGTTCACCTTTAAACCTAAATCCGGCTTTATTGACTGCTGGACTCTCGTCTTTAGATCATTCTAAGATCTCTCTTAAAAAGAAAGCTGTATATATACCCAAACACAGATGATTTCTCTTTCTAATGACCAATTTGAAAGAGTTTTAGGCCTTTTTTTCTTAGAGTCAGGTACATCCATTTGTCAGGCTAAAAGTACCTGCCAGCAGCAGTGCCTTAGGTAATCAGAGAGAATGGGTCTAGCTGCAACAAGTTATCCATCGTGAAAGCTCATTCATTGGGAGGAAGTCAGGTGGTTCTGCTCCCCCTTTGCTTCACTTCGTTGGCCAGCAAAATTTTGGCAAAGGCAATTTTGTTAGATGTTGGAAAACAAAAATTGTGAGGCTTATCCCTGACCGGGTCATTTCAAAGAGATAGAATACTTGCAAGAAAAGGTGAACTGATGTGCTGGGGGACTATCTCTGAGAATGGCTTGCATCCCAGGTGGCTTCTGAGAGACTGGGTGAATAGTTGCTTTCCTGTCCCAATATAACACTTCTGATGGGGGGTGACATTGCTGAAAGATGCCTTCCCATCAGATAGGCATCACCTTCTACAGCCCCTGGTTAAAATAATAATAATAATAATAATAATAATAATAATAATAATAATAAATAGAACCCTACAGGGAGAAGCAAAGTCTATGCATCTTCAAATGAGATTAATGAGATTTCCAAGTGCATAAACAAGAACTAGATTATTTGGAGTGGTTGCCTTGAAAGATACCAAAGCAACTTTCCCTGAGTTTTAGTGTCTTAGCTTAATTGCTGTGCTGAGTGCCTTTGATGGTGTTGTCTTCCTCTGTCCATGGTCTGTGGCATTGGTCATGTGCTTGATCAATTTACAGTTTGAAAACAGAGGCTAATTGAGTTCTCTCATCAGTTACTGTTGGTAGCAGTTGTTCATAATGATGTTTTGGTGAGTGTGTGTGTGCAAGATCGGGGAGGGAGGAGAGAGATTGAGATTGCAGTTTGGTCTGATAATTGTTAGTACAGCTTTTATTGTGTGGTCAAGTAGTAAATTTGGCCATAGCTGATAAGAATCAGCCCTTAGAGTTTGTTGCTGGAAATCTTCCCAACAGGGGAGGACTGCAGGCATATCCACTGAATGGTGAAAGCAAGAGTTTGGGCTGAACACCAGCATTTCAGTTGTAGGTCGGCCTCCCACCACAACCTATTTCTGAGCAAGTCTTTGATTACTACAGGGCCCCGATTTTCTCATCTCTAAAATGATAAAGTTAAACTAGACGATCTCAGAACTTCCTGGCTGTGGAGCTCTATGACTAATTGTTGAGATCCATAATAGCAACCTTATAGTCTGTGCTTATTTAGCCACAGTGGGTGGTTCTCATGAAGACTAGAACATCTGAATAAACCATAGCTCATTTCAGGAGCAGAGGCTGAACCCTGCAGAGCTTAGGGGGCTGTAGCGATGAGCGTTTCCAAGCCATCTAAGTACAAGGATAATAACTAAACATGACTTTCCAGAGTAAACTTAGACTCTATACCTATTTTTCTCTAATTACAGGAGTGATAAGTACCCATTGTGGAAATTAGAAAATGTATATTCGAAAGAAGAATATCACAATTCACCCTGATTCCAGTAAATGGGAAGAACCATCATAGCATTTGGCAAATTTCCTTTCAGTCTTTTTTCTGTGCATATTTTGGATAGCTAGGTACACTTATTTAGATGGGTAGAATTTACTGTGCTATTTTCATTTAACATTATAGCAAAAGTATTCTCCCACATCATTAAGAAATACCTCCTCATAAGCAGCATTATTATCATTCGCTCTAAATAATCTGTTCGAGATAGAATATTAAAGACTAACCATTATTAAGTATGTAATATACCAGATACTGGGCCAGGAGCTTAACATGCTTATTAATTCTTGTATTACCCCTATGAGATAGATACTGTTAATCCTCTATTTTTTATATGAGGAAGCTGAAGTCCAGAGAAGTTCCATTACTTGCCTGTGGTTACCACGTGACACAGCTGAACTTTGAACTGAGAGGTCTTTCTTATCTGTTCTCTTAATTGTTGCACTATGTTTAACAATTTTTCTATTATCTGATACTTTCCCTTCTATTTCCTGTAAATAATAATGTATTAAATATTTTGACATAATGTTTCTGCATTTTGCATTAGATCTTTAGTACAGAATTCTGGAGGTGGGGTTATTGGTCCAAAGAATCTAAACTTTTTTTTTTAAAAGATTTTATTTATTTACTTGACAGAGAGAAAGAGAGAGATCACAAGCAGGCAGAGAGGCAGGGAGAGAGAAGGCAGCAGGCTCCCTGCTGAGCAAAAAGCCCAATGTGGGCCTCGATCCCAGGACCCTGAGATCATGACCTGAGCCAAAGGCAGAGGCTTAACCCACTGAGCCACCCAGGCGCCCAAGAATCTAAACTTTTAACATACACTCAGAATATATTTTCTTTGAATTTTTTTTAATTTCTCAAAGAATATCCATTTGATATATTCTATGATGATGCCTTGCTTTTTTTTAGTGTAAGATGATTAACTCACTTGATTATTAAATCTGATTCTATGCTATTTTAATTTAGTTTTTGAAAAAATTCACAAGGAATTCTACTTCCCTGATTGTACTAGAACAATATATTTTGTTTTAGAGGCTGACCGCATTTTTTTTTTTAAGCTTTTTAATTAGTAACCTGACTGGCTTTCATTGGCAAATCAGGGAGATTTGCAGCAATTCTGGAAAGTCAGAGATCTGTGGCAGCAGGCTATATTCAAGAAATCTTTATTTGGAAATGTGATAAGAGAACAATGTGGAGTGTTTTTTTGAGCAGGGTTTGACCTGAAAGCTTGGTACAATGGTGCTTATTTCTTCAAAATTGGTAAAATTATGAAAGCACTTCAATGTTTGCCTTTTTGTGTGAAAATACTGGTCATCGTGACAGTTCTTTCCTGACACTTCCTTGTTTGTAATCATCAATTCCATCTTTCCTTTGGTTAGGTCTACCTCTGTTGGTTCAAAGAACAATCGCAAGGACCATCGTACTTCAGGAGATAGTGGGAAAAGGTAGATTTGGTGAGGTCTGGCATGGAAGATGGTGTGGGGAAGATGTGGCTGTAAAAATCTTCTCCTCCAGAGATGAAAGATCTTGGTTTCGGGAGGCAGAAATTTATCAGACCGTTATGCTGAGACATGAAAACATACTTGGTTTCATTGCTGCTGACAACAAAGGTATTTTCTATCTAATTGGGTTCAGCAAGTAAATGTGTCATGTCCATCATCAGATCACCATAAATAATTTCTTTGTTTTAATAAAATACATGAAAGTTTAATTTCTTTTTTGAGGGTAGAAAATGCTTTTCCTCTTCTCCACAGATAAATGTACAGAAGCATAAAATAAAGGCAGGGCAAATGAGTGACATGAAACCATGATGACACTATAGCTAGGTTGATACTTAAAATATTTGGTGACTGGTATGGCACAGGAATCAACCAATCAGAACAGAAATTTCGAGTGGACCAGAGTCCTGAGAAAACCCTGCCATGATAGCTTTTATCCCTTACTTGCTGGTTCATGAAGACATCAGGAGGCATCTTGTCAGGGGGTGGGTGGGAGATGGGGGAGGTTGCTTTGGGTGTCTAGAGCAAAGTGGTAGCTTTGGAAATTTTGAATAGCAGCTGTTAGCCAATGAGGACAGAAATATTTCAATATTTTAACTGGTACGGACATATTGGTGAATGCTAGTTGAATATTCATCTTTGCAAAGACTATACTTCTCATCTGCATAGATAGGCTCAACTCCAGGACTCAAATTCTCTATGACCATTATCAGAATGGCAGCAAGGAAATCAATTTTAGTGAAATTTTCTATCAATGTACTTTGAGTATAAATTATATTGAGGTTTAACATCAACATCCTCAAATAGTATGACTTTCTGCGATTTCTGGAGCAAGACAAAGCATCAGTGTTTTGGTATTGAAATCAATTTTCATAAAATATTGTATAAATCCCTGAGTAATCAGGGACTGGGTATAATTTGGGGGTTACTTAGGCTTTCTTTCTTCTTTTTGCATGGTTTTACTTGCTTAATTGTGCATTAGTTCTCATAATAAAGGGAAACAGGGCACAAACATGAGCAAAACATGACCCAGTCAATTTTCTGTGAATTCGAATCAGTAATGCTCATAAAGAACTTTGGTGAGGTAGAGATTGTAACCTCTATCAAAAAAACAAATTATCTGTGGATACCAGGGACCCACAGTTGCCTATGGAAATTAAAATCTATGATTATTTCTATCTATTATAAACTTGATTATTACTAATTAGATGGCAAAAGAGAGGCTTATAATTGCTATACCATTTGGCCATAATTATGTTTGCAGATGGTATGGGTTTTCTGATTTGCCAGGTATAAACTGAGTAAAGCCAAGATGAGCTATAGACAAAAAAGGTTCTTTACAAATTCTTAACTCTATATACTTTGAAAATATATCCAGACTACTGAAAATAAGATCTTTCTTAGTAAGCTAAGAACTTTTTATTTTCCTTCCTAGATTTGAGCTGAAGTGTACCTGATGATTAGATTAATTAGCATTGTTGTCAAAGCAGTAATGACTTTAGTTATATGGATCTTCTTGATGAGGCTAATTTAATTACGATGTGTATTTGATTATAAAACAATAAGCCCAAGGGAGATCATCCTTGATTGTCTCTTCTTCAGTTTAACTGGTCTACCTCTGTCACTGACTTATCAGTGTCTTTGTGCATGATTTCAAATGACCTCCATTATCATTTTCATCTTCATTTCTAAATCTTTTGTATTTATAGCTCCACTGGTTAGTCAACAACGTTCTGACAGAGACATTGATGTGAGAGGGCAAGATAGCTACTGGCATTGAGCAGGGAAAGTTAGAATAAGGATTAGTTTTATATATATAGTTAGTTTATTACTGAACTTTATCGTGCTATGTTGAATTTGTATTCCTGGGAAATTTTATCACTACCCGGATTTGGAAATTAAATATTTGGATTAAGAGTAGCTCTTGTACATAAAGCATTTAATAGGAAAAGTGCTTAGCAAATATTCATTATGGGTCTCTTTCTCTGGGCGTCAGACCCAAGCAGGAGCCCACAGCTATTGTAGACACTATTCCAAAAGCGAAAGCTAACTCCAGAGACTCTAACACCTAGAGAAGTTGTAGGCTAATTTATGTTCTGCTAAAAATATTTTATAAGCTGGATTAGCTTTTGGTCGAATGAAGTAAATTACATGAAAATGTCCAATAACCGTATTTGGCTCTTAATGTAAACTTTTGGGGAAAATCATCAACTTCGTATTTTGAAAGGTGAACAACGTGGACATTCTTAGAATTTTAGAGCCTTTATTACAGTAATAACACTTTGTGTAAATTCGTTGCATTTCTGGCTTGTACTGGAACAGTCTTTCTTAAAAGCTCTGAGTAATTTATAGCACAACACTGAGCCTCAGTGCATCTGTCAGTAGTTTCTCCTATAATGTGGTACTATCAGTATATAAAGAGAATAAGAAAGGAGTTGTTCACTTAATCAGAATCACTCTCACAGCTTCCTGTAGCTCTGGTGGATACATGTAGCAGGTTCTCGTATATCAGTATTTTCAGAGATTCAGTGAGAAATTGTACTTTGCTAATTTGGACGTCAGCATCCTCACTAAAGGAATTAGCTTTGCTTTGTGAACAATACAGCTTTACTTTAAATTCTGACATTTGCTAAAAGCTTTTGATTTCTTTCTCAACATATATTTATAGCAATAAAATGACTTTTTCACATTTAGATAATGGGACTTGGACTCAACTTTGGCTTGTCTCCGAATATCATGAACTGGGTTCCTTATATGACTATTTGAATAGAAACATAGTGACTGTGGCCGGCATGATCAAACTGGCTGTTTCGATAGCTAGTGGTCTGGCCCACCTACATATGGAGATTGTTGGTACACAAGGTAGGTGTTTTCTTTCTAAGTTTTTTCGGCTTGAATATGAGAATAGAAACACCAAATTGTGTTTTAATGTTTAGCTGTATTTTAGTTTATTACAAATTATCAAATGTAAAGAAATGCTAAGGTACTTTATAAGCTGAGGGAATTATGATATAGCCAACTCTCATCTACATAGTCATCATTTTGCATATTAGCCATAATAATATTTTTACACCTGTGGTTCCAATTATACCATTTAGGACATACACCTGGGGGATTGTGCTTTGCTGGCAAATGCTCTATATTCAAAGAATATAAATAATTTAAAATATTTACCTTTGGTGGCTAAAATAACTGGAGACAGTAATGTGATCTTCAAAAAAATATTTACATATAAAATACTTAAAGGTCAAATTATAGCCACTGTCTTTTTGATTTATTGGGTTAATAGAGAATTTATTCTAGAAAGTCATTAGTCCAGTCAGGGCGGTGATTCCCCAATTTGGATTTATGATTCCTTAAACTTTTTTTTAAAAGATTTTATTTATTTATTTGACAGAGAGAAACACAGCTAGAGAGAGAACACAAGCAGGGGGAGTGAGAAAGGGAGAAGCAGGCTTCCCGCCAAGCAGAGAGCCTGATGCAGGGCTCAGATCACGGGACTCCAGGATCATAACCTGAGCTGAAGGCATTTGCTTAACCAACTGAGCCACCCAGGCACCCCTGATTCCTTAAACTTTTAAAAGTAATTGAAGACCTCAAAGGTTTTTGTGTATTTTGGTTCTATCTATTAATATTTACTCTTTTAAAAACTGAATTTTAAAATTAAAAATTTTAATTTCAAAATTTAAAAATTTTAATTTCAAAATTGAAAAAAATTAAAAGTATTTATTTATTTAATAATAATTAATAATTAAACAAGCTTCAAAAATTTACATCATTTTTAATAATGCAAAAGCAAAATACAAAATACAAAAAACTCTGGTTTTGTTTTTACATTTTTGCCAATACCTTTAATGTTTGACTTAGTGTCTGGATTTTCATGCATGTTCTTTATTCAGTTGTTCCTTTATGTTTTGGTTGAAGTATGTGTAGAAAAGGTAATATCTCACAGATATGTACTTGGAAAAGAATCTCAAAGACTCCCAGGGATTTTTGGTGTCACTTTTGAGAACTGCTGGTCTAGGGTAGTAGAAGTTTGAAACTTGTTTTGTAAGAGAATATTCCTATGTTCTTATGTGGATGTAGCAATGCTAATTATTTCCGTGTTCATTCAACACAAATATATTAGTGGCTAAGTGCCATCTAGTGTAGTAGGCATCAAAGGGCTGATGCGTGATGAGTAACGCACAGGCACGGCCTCTTAGGGAGCTTACCGTCTAGCTGGGAGAGACAGATAATGAAACACACATGTGAATAAACAATATAGTTTAGGTAGTAATAAGAGTTATGAAGAAGGCAAAATGACATACTCTTTGGAGACTGACAGGAGATGTGAAATGTGTGGTCAGGGAAGACCTGTCTTTGGAGGTGATTTTGAATCAGGTCTTCAAAGTGATAATCATCCTTTTAGAGAGAGTCAGTCTTCTTTAACAAAAAAACAAAAACAAAAACAAAACCACCAAAAAAAACAAAAAACAAAAAAATGAATATTCTTTTCATATGCTTCATAGGTAAACCTGCTATTGCTCATCGAGATATAAAATCAAAGAACATCTTAGTGAAAAAATGTGAAACATGTGCCATAGCAGACTTAGGGCTGGCTGTGAAGCATGATTCAGTACTGAACACAATTGACATACCTCAGAATCCTAAAGTGGGAACCAAAAGGTAAGATCACTAACTTTGGTGGCACACTCAGACATGTGACCACCCCCCCCCCCAATGCGGGGCTCGAGGGTGTGGGTGGGAGTCAAAGTGGAAAATCATTAGACCCAAAAAAAGCAAGGTGTCTTCTCTGTGTTATTGAGAAGTCAGTGACAGACTGGTTATAAAGCAAGGACAGTTGATATTTTAGTATATGGACAGTAGCTATTTGTGTGGGGAAACCAGTAGAGAGATGGTGAAGAGATGGTGACATGTTATTTGAGTGGGCCAGTTTCTAAGAATACATTTTTCTATGGATAGGAGGGGAAAAACACATCATCAGTATATAGCTTCTCCAAAGCCTTTATACTCATAAATGAACTGAAACTCAGGCTTGTTCTATTTTTTCAGCATTCTAAACAACAGATGCAGAGTCAATATATTGAGCAAGATAAATGAGGGACTCTAAATAAATACATGCATGTGCTACTGTACTCTCCTAATATTTAAGAATAGGTAACAGTTTTTATAATTACTATAATTGCACTTATCCTTTAGTCTCCCAAATTGACGTATATTGAAATAGTAGGAGTCTGGACACAAGTCCCACATTCAAGGAACAGAATCTCGGATGGTTCAGAACAAGTATTAGAGAAGCAGAACAGTACTACATATATATTACCACAGGCCTATTAGTAATGGGATTTTTGGTGGTTTTATGCTCTGGCCAGGCTGTGGCCATATAGCCAGCATACTTCCATTTCCTTTTATTTGAATATCAGTCTCATGCTACTTGACATAATTCCTGGGTTCTTGACCTTGAAGTCAGAAAACAATCACAAAACCTTTTCCTGGAGTTGTCAAAGGTTCTTTGGAATAGGGGATTTTTGGTACAGTTGACCTCCAAGCCATATTTGAGATTCCAAGCCCAAATCTCTGAGTCCTTCCTTTGGTTCCCTAGGAGGATTTTAAAAAAAAATGTATTTTATTTATTTGACAGAGAGAAACACAGCCAGAGAGGTGACACAAGCAGGGGGAGTGAGAGAGGGAGAAGCAGGCTTCCCACGGAGCAGGGAACCCAATGCGGGGCTCGATCCTGGGTCTCCGGGATCATGACATGAACCAAAGGCAGTTACTTAACCAACTGAGCCACCCAGGCTCCCTGGTTCCCTAGGAGGATTTAATGAGATCCCAGGAACACTTCAGGGAAGTTTATTCAAGCCAGGCAGCCCTATAGGACTTCTCATCTTTTCTTTATAAAAAGTAAGCTTCAACTTGCCCATCGGACTGTCTCCGCATCGGAGACCCTCAGGGAAGCCTTGGATGCTGGACTCCTTGAGAGGATATAAAACTTTTAAGAGTTTGGGAGGGTTTTGCATCTTCATCCTAATACTCTGGGAAATTTCAAAATCTTCCTAGGACAGCTAGACTCCATCAGGTCCCTGTAGATTTCTTGGGTTTAGTCTTATTCAAACAAGGCTGCCATTTTCTTGTAGTCACTATATAATGTGTATATATTTCTGGAAGCCAATGTATAATAAAATTGTTCATTCAGAGAAGACGTTCATGGAATGTGGCTGAGCACTGTGTTAGAGACCTGGGCCCACCATGGTGAATAAGAGATGCTCTTTGCCCTCAAGGAGCTTTCCATGGCAACATTTGTTGGTGGAGGTTGGGTTCCATCTCCCCTATTGAATGCTTTGCTTACTGCATTTCCCTCTAGCTTGCACTTTGCAAGTATTTGGCTCCTGCCACCTGTGCTTTGACATGTGCTACTGAGTAGAATGACCTCTAGCTTTATTTAAAATGTTTTTAAAATTATAGTTCAGTCAATAACTGTATTACTTAAATTTAATTTATTATAGTGGCTTAGATCTACTTTTAAAATTGATGGAAGCTATTAATTTATATTTTTTGTGAGGATTTATTAAGATTGTATTTTACTGGGTTGCTATAAAGTCATACAAAGGATCTAAAATGTGCATGTTTTTAAAGGTATATGGCCCCTGAAATGCTTGATGATACAATGAATGTGAGTATCTTTGAGTCCTTCAAACGAGCTGACATCTATTCTCTTGGTCTGGTTTATTGGGAAATAGCCCGAAGATGTTCAGTTGGAGGTAAGATATTAGAGATATTCTTCATATCTGTCTTTTCTCAATGCTCTGAATATAAGATATTTTTTGTATGTATTTTTTCCTAAGCACTATATTGAATCAATTTTTTTTAATATTTGAGAGAATACCTTTTGGTGATATCTTTCCAGTGGCAAGAGTGAAGAACCCTATATATAATGATGATTTTGTATTATGATTACTGCTTAGGTGGGAGTGACAGTTCTCCTCATAACCCTGATTTTCTTAATGATACTTCGTGAAGCACTTGAAAATTTCCTTGAGTTTGTATGCAGTGAGTTATATCCCTACTTTCTACCAGAAATTGAACCTAAAGATGTTAAATGATTTACCAATAGCCACAGGACTTGACATCTTCTAGTTTTCAGTTTTTTTCCTGTTTTTGTTTGTTTTTGTTGCTGTGGTTGCTTTTTCCTTATGATAATGAATGTGAAAGGGAGAAAGTGGCTGGCAGAGGTGAGCAGAGACTAACTTCCTGCCTCTACAGCTCCTAGCTGTTTAGATATTAATAATGAGAGAGGAAGAGTTTGAAAGGATGAAACCCTACAAATGCAGGCTATGAACTTGTGGCATTAGTGGAGACAAGTTAACTCCTGGTAGAAAACTGATTAGGGTTTTCACTTTTCAGTGAGACAGATTTAACTCTAAGCCATGGTTTAGCAAATTCCTGAATGTCTGACTTTAGGCAAGTTACTTGGTCTCATTTTCCTCACCGTAAACTGAATAATAAAACTGATCCCTTGGGCTTTGAGGACTTAACAGATTCATTTGGCTAATTAATTAGTACAGAGCACAGTACAGAGTAAAATTCACTTAAAAAGCTGTCATTATCAGACTACTGTCAATTTTTGTATTTTTACATTGATATAATTTTGCCTTACATCAATTTCCTTTTTAAAAAAATGAGTAAAAAATGGTTTTAAAGGTACAAGGGTAAAATTCTTTTGAATGAGAAAGCATACTTTCCCCCTTTTTATTCATAGATAAGGTAGTAAATCATTCAGGAAAATGAAGTTATTTATAGCAACAGTAGAGTTATAGTGGAATTCTCGAGTCTGGGATGAAGTTCCAGATCTGCCACTTACTAGCTCTTTGACCTTGAGCAAATTGATGACTCTTTGTGCCTCAGTTTCCTCATTCTGTAAAGTAGAGATAATATGGTACCTCTTTTAGTCAGTGGTTTTGAGAAATAATTAAAACATGTAAAGGGTTTAGGACAGTATATGGTAAATAGCAAGATTGAAGCATATTTGTAATAATTTTTAAAAATTTCATATTAACATTTTTCTAGATCTGCTTTTAGGTCATTGTCCTTAAATTTTCTTCAACTGTTGAAGTAGTTAACATAATATTAGGGCATATCTTAAATATTTTAAATTGAAAGGACTGTTAATTAAAACAATTTTATAAGGACATTCTCAAGTTCAGGTAATATTCTGATAATTAAGGTCAGATCTTTATATTTGAGACTCTTTAAATATGAACCTTTGTGTTGAACTGTCCATCTTCAGTACCTTTCCTGCTTCTTTGGCTTTCTCAAGTATAGTACTTCTAAAATCCAAATGTAAGAAATTCAGCTTTTGAAAGATTGCCTATCAATTTTCAAAAGGAGAAAGCTATTTTGTTTTGAAAAGGTTATTTAATGAAGAAACATACTTCATTCCCAAATGAGGCCATGCTATAAATTTTGCAATTAGGTATTAATTATGAATTGTACAACGGTATTTTATATAAATCAGAATTCACATGATTTTTGTAATATAAAATTATATTTTATATAATTATTAAGTCACATAAATGTAATTTGTTTTTTATAAAATTACATGTAATATGTAATTGCATAAATTATGTTTTATAAAATGGATATAATTTTGTTTTATATAAAATTTATATAATTCTCAAAATTATGTTAATTTTTCATAATATATATTTTAAAAACTTATGCAATAATTATTCATCTCTGTGCTTTATAGTTATATACTTAGTTTTAGACTGATAGAAAATTTTTATAGACTGAGTTTCCAATTTCTCAGGGTGCCACTTGGGCCTAGAGGACTTAATTGGTATTCTTTTGAAATAAGCATCTTTGTTTATTATTCACACTGGGAAATTTATTATGCAAATTTCTTACAGGAATTGTTGAGGAGTACCAGTTGCCTTATTATGACATGGTGCCTTCAGATCCTTCAGTAGAGGAAATGAGGAAGGTTGTTTGTGACCAGAAGTTTCGGCCAAGTATCCCGAACCAGTGGCAAAGCTGTGAAGTAAGTCTACAGTTCCTTTTTGGCTGGGGATGGGGAAAGGCAGAGGTTGGGGAAAAGGGAGGAGGGAGAGGGACAGAAAAAAATCTCAAGTAGGCTCCATGCCCAGTGTGGAGTCCAGTGCAGGGCTCGATCTCTTGACCTTGAGATCATCACCTGAGCCAAAATCAAGAGTCAGACACTTAACTGACTGAGCCACCCAGGCACCCCAGGCTATGTTCTTATATATGTTTTATCTATTATAATTTTGAGGTAAGTATCTGGTAAGATTTTCAGAGACCATATAGTTCTTCTCTCTTAATTTAGGCATCCAGTTCATTCCACGTATGTAAGTATATATCCTTGTATCAGTCTTCAGAAAGATTTTTATTCCTTTCAGTATACAGAATGCCAAGGTAAGTGGCGGTGACAAGCCCTGGTATCCCAGTGACTTTACAAAACAAGACTTTATCTCTTGCTATGGGAAGTTCCCTGTGGGTCAGGCAGCTGTGCTCCCTGTGGTGATTCAGTGATCCAGGTATCTTTGATCTCGGGATCCTGCTATCTCAACACGGTTTCCAAGTGTCTAGGCCTGGAAAAGCGAGGAGCTGGAGGATCACCCACGGCTCTTCAAAGATTTGGCTTCAGGTGACTTACATCACTTCCACTCCTGATTCATAGACCAGAGTCAGTGACGTGGCCCCATCTGCCTCCGGGGGGCTGCTAAGTAGGAGCACAGACATGTCTGGTCGTCAGTGTCCATGCCAGACAGAGTATTACAATTTCGATCATCTTTATAGTCAGTAAATTTGCCAAAGTTTGAGCTTATTTTTTTATAGCAAAAAAAGCTTCTTCATGGCAGAGACCACTGTTTCCTCATCTCCAACAATACATACAGTAAGCATCACGTTATAGGCATAGAGTGTGATAATCACAGTGCTAGAGACTTTTCTAGTTCCCACAGGGTGAAGGAAGGGAAGAGGAGGGAAAGACCACAAACCATCTAATTCCACAACTATTTTATGGCTTTACTCTCCCCCAACCCCATTATTACTCTTACATTCTACCATATGTAATTGTAATACTTGAGGTCTTCTTAAAGTGACATTTTTTAGTTCAACTTTGTTAGAAGGATTATTTCATACAGTAGGTTTTCCTCTCATTTTCCCCCTCCTTCATGTTTCATTCAATTTTTTTTTTCTATTTAAGGAGGAATTATGTCTTGATGTTTGTATTTTGTATAGATATCTTACTTACATACTTATTTTAGAAGGAGAATTTGAGATATTTATAACCAAATTGAAATTAAATTGAATTCTTTCTAATGTTAATAATTTCATGTATTTGAAAGAATATGTAGAATATATATAAAATTTAAGAATAATAATAAAGTGAAAATCCATGAATTTGTAATAAGTTTAAAAAATAGAACAAAGATTCCTTATTTCTCTGAGAGATTACTATGGTGATTATTATTGCAATGCTTTTCTTTAGGAGAAAAAAGATATATTTATGTATAAATATGTACATATGTAAATATATATACTCACACTAAAAATATATTGCTTACTTTTATGTAATTGTGAAACATATTATTGAAACTTATTGTAGATATTCTTCTTAAATTCTAGTCACTTTCATTTATATATGTATCTATAATCTGTTCATGATCATATTGGTACAGTAGTCCATTATATGGTTAGAGTACAATTTTTCTTCTATTGTTGATTGCCTCATATGTGATTTTAATATTTTTTAAACAATGCTGCTATATATATGATGTGTGTGGGGAAAAATGTCTTAGAGTATAAAACTAGATTCTTTGGGGCTGTCCATACAGATGATCATATCTCCAAATAATGGGAGTTCTGGGACCAATCATTAAGCCTTTTCTTCACTCCTTACTTTAGTTTCTAGGACTTTATGTATAGTGTTGCTTAAAAGTTGATTGTGGATATCCATGCTTTACTCCTTAAAGTTGTGTGTATTTTTCCTTGAGTATGCCGTTTGTTGTAGGTTTTTATTGTAAAAACTTTAATCAGATTAAATAAAAACTGAGTTTGTTTGGTAAAAGCTTTCTTCCCACTTATGTGGTGATGATATGGCTTTTCTACTTTTGTCTCTTAATGTGATAAATCGCATTTATAAATTTTCCACTGTTAAACCAATCATACATTCCTAGAATAGAACTAACATTGTCATTTTTTTATGTGATCAATTTTGTACATTGCTGATATAAGCAAATTTGTCCATTTTCATCCAGTATCTTAGTTCTATTGTATTTTGTATTAATCCCATGTATTAGATTCTAGTGTGATTTTATACCATTATTATTTGTTTAAACTTAAGAAGATACTTGTCATTTTCTTTGTTCAACATTCCTTTTTGCCTCTCAGAGCTTGATTCTAAGATCATTTTATGATTTCCTGATGTGCATTCTTTAAATGTATTTTATTTAAATTGACTTTTTGGAAGGACCTAGAAGTGGTGAGTAGTGATGTTGAGCATCTTTTCATGTGTCATTCTAGGTCATTGATTCTTCTAGATCATTAATTCTAGCATCTAATGTTTTGATGGGTTTGATTTTACTGTGCGTTGTTTCAATTGATCCTTGCTTATGATACTTTATTTTCTCCTGTCTTGTGAATTTTTGTTTTGAGCTTAAGCTTACTGTAAAATTTTAAGGCCTGGGCTTGATTGTTTTTCTTACCAAGAGTCAAGATTTAGATAATTTTCTTTAGAAAATTCCTTATAAGGCTGATTCATCCGTATATTCAGGACTTTGGAAACATCTTGACTTGATAACTTTCTGTGTGCTTTGGCTGCGTTTCCTATCTTTCACATGTGGCTCATCAATTCTGAAATTCTAGACTGTGAAATCAGCAGATGTCACCAGAGTGGCCGCCTACTTCAGTGATTTCTTCTATCTCCAGATTTCTGCGTTCTCTCATTGTTTTCCCCTCTAAGTATTTATCTTATTTATTTAGCAGTTCATTCATACTGTTTTTTTATTTCAGAACTTTTTATATTTACATCCAGATCATTATTTTGTTATGGAATAATTTAAATGTTAAAATGCACAAATCTTAATATACAGCTCAATGAATGTCAAAAAATATGCACATATGTGCTTACCATCCACTCAAGGAATTTGCAACTCATCCTATATGCCTTTTTGTCTTTCATGTCTCTTCTCAGAAGATTTTAAAAGATAGCTATTCTACCATTTTCCCAGAAATCAGTGACTTGAGTTTTCAATTAAAAGTTAGTCTTCATAAGATTAATATATATGTGTTGATTGGATTTTTAAAGAGGTTTGGTCCTGATTTTCTGATACCATTTTAAATTTACTGTTTCTTCACCAGAGCTTAGCACCAATTCCTGGGTGTGTGGTTATGCTTCTCTTGGCCTGTGTTTGTGTGACTAGCTCAAATGTTTAATACTTTTCTCTCTTGAAGGCACTCCGAGTCATGGGGAGAATAATGCGGGAATGTTGGTATGCCAATGGAGCAGCCCGCCTAACGGCCCTTCGTATTAAGAAGACAATCTCTCAACTTTGTGTCAAAGAAGACTGCAAAGCTTAATGATGATAACTGTGTCAAAAGGAAATCTCTCACAGCTTTTTTTTTCTCATTTTCCCTCTTTATGTGAATGCTTTTGCCTTTTTTTTGGTTGTTGTTCTACCTCAAAGATAATGTAGTACAGTATTTAAGAGCGCAAAGGCAGCATGGAAAAAACTCTGAAGTCAAGCACAGGCAGGAATTGACTTCATCCCATCTCTGTGTTGTCTTTAATTTTATTTTGAAAAGCAGCACATCAATTCATCTTTTCATTTAATAAGGAAGATATTGCAAAAATGTAAAATAAGCTATATAAAACTAACACAAGTCATTAAGGTTTTATTTTACTTGAATCAAGAACACATGAATGAAGAAAAAGAAATGTAAAAGCATTTTTTTTCTGAGATGAAAACACCTTCATTAAAAGTGCGAACTAGAGCACGTTATATCTCAGCAGAACTTTAGATTATGTAATCTGCAGTTTTCTTTTCTTTTTCTTTTTTTTTTAATGAATGGTCTTTGAAAAATTTACATATTGCCCTGAACTTTAGTGTCCAAAAGACTTAAAAGGGGAGCCACTCAGTTGGAAGATGGAACTGAGGTCCAAGTAGCTCCTTGCTTGGCCTCCCCTCTTCCTGCTGTCCTGTTCTTCATAATCCACCGCCATAGCAGCCCCCAAAGCAGGAGGAAAGCCACTATGATTGTTACTTCCTCTCATTTACAAATGAGACATCTGACAGCTTGAGACATTGAGACATCCCGAAAGTCACATAGCCAGTGACGGAGCTGGCACTAGGTCCAAATCTTGTGATGGCCCACATTGTAGACTTAGCTAACTTTATACTTTCCCATTAATTCCCATATAGTACTTTTCTTCCTATGCAGAAACAACTGCTTTCATGATGGTGTTCATGGTTTAGTCAAAGAGAAGACCAACTGGGTCGTTCTGCACAATCATAATGGACCTGTGTGAACTTTGAGGACAATATCACTTGACATTTTCCTCATAAAAATTTCATAGTCTGCCTATTTGTTAGATAAATATTAATGTTTTCTGAATACTTCTAGAGATTAATCAGGCATAAAAATCCATTTTTAGAAGGGGTCTTTAAGATTTATTTCAGAGGTTCCCACTACTTTTGTAGGTATGCCCTTAGAGCAGAGGGAGGAGGAAGTAGAAGATATTTTGAGAAAAAATAAGAACTCTTCAATAACAGTAAATAGCTATTTCCCTACCCTTTCAAAATGAGCAAGTAGATGCAAAAAGAAAAAGAAGACTCATGATACTTTTTTTAAAAAAGGATTTTATTTATATATTTGACAGAGAGAGAGATCACAAGTAGGCAGAGAGAGAGGAGGAAGCAGGCTCCCCACTGAGCGGAGAGCCAGATGCGGGCCTTGATCCCAGGACCCTGAGATCATGACCTGAGCTGAAAGCAGAGGCTTTAACCCACTGAACCACCCAGGCACCCTCATGATACTTTTGACTTTATTCTACTTCCTATGGAGACAGAAGTGATGAATTCTGAATAATACTTGGAACATTGAATCTTTCTTTCAAATCTGTAATTCTGCTTGGGTAAAGGAGATGTAACATGCTATATTTTGTTGTTCTAAAACACTGTTTCCTAAGCTCTGTTCCTTAGAACATTATTCTGTTGAGACATTCCAAGAGCAAACCATTCTTTGATAGATTCTTAGAAAGTGATAGTACACATTAGCATATCATGTGCTTTGAGGCATCTAACAGTAAAGAAATATTACTTGGGTTTCTTTGAATTAGATTTCCCAAATTATTTGACCATGGAACCCTTTTATTAAAAGGAGAGAAATCCTTTTTAGTATTCCACATTTTAGTGTACTACAAAGCATAACTTGAATAACAGTGTTTGAAAGGATATACCTATGTATTTTCATGCAGAGCACACTCTAGTGATTATAAGTCATTTTGCTATGGAAACGTGTTATTGAACCCATCTTCATTTGATTGGGATGAGATAATCGAGGGCAAATGTCTGACAGTTGTGGTACTCTCATTCATGCAGTCATCCATTCATTAAATAAGATAGGGGACCCCATATCTTCATTGCCATAATATTGGGGCCATAGAAAACAAATGGATAGGTTCTGCCCTCAGGAATTTTAAAGACTAATTTGGAAATGGGATCAGGAGGTAGGTGTCAGTTTGTGGGAAGGAAATAAATTGACAAAATGGGAAGTCTTGAGTTCCATATAACAGTAGGTTCTAGAAGCTACTTTCAATTTGTAAAACATTTAGAAGGTATCTTTTTGCCTGTTGCAGACAATCTAAATATATAATCAGCTTTTTAAAAATGCATATGTGAAGGGATTTTAAAAAGAGCTTACATGAAGGGGTGAGCTGATGTCTCATAGATTGTTTTTGAATACAAGAGAATGAAATTATTTATTTACTGTGGTTGTACTATAGTTAAATGGCTGTTCAACTAATTAAGAATAATATTTCCTGTTTTGTTCACTTATGTTGGATGAAAATACATATTTCAATTTTCAGACAGTGTTTTAACATCTCCATTTTCCTTGAAATTATGTTTTATAATTTATTTGCGTGTGTTCAAATAGGACTCCAAATTTTTATCGGTTCAACTTTTACTCTAGAAAAATCTGTACATTTTGAGATGTTTTTCTTGGTTTTGTGTTAGTTTACTATAGCTTTTAACTGACTAGTTTTACATCTTAATTACCAAACACACTTCTTAAGAAAAGAATTAAGTTAATAAATACGATAAAAAAAGATAAAAGTTACAATTTTTCTTAACTCTCGACATGATTATAAATAGAAAATGCTCACAAGAACAGGATAAAGTTTAGAGCATAAATTTATTGTATATACCTATACTGTTAAACTTCATATCATTTGTTTTTGATGGAGTGTCATTGTGTAATATTTATTTCTTTTGAGTTGTGTTCTAAGCAAAAAAAGTTCTTAGGCTCACTGTGTCAGTGTTCTTTGCTCCTTTCAAATATTTTGACTTTGCGTATAATATAAAGCTGGGGAAATTGCTATTTATGAAATGTCAGTACTGTATAAAGTGGTGATAGGGTTTCTATGAAGCATCACTTTTTAAAATAAGGGAAACATTATTTGTTGTCAATATTACAGCATGAACTTGTTGCCTTGAAGCTACACGTTTAAGTGTGTAATTGGTACGAATTCTGTTGTGTGCTTTCTTCTCTGTCTAAAATATTTGGCATGTCACATCTAGAATTCTGAATTTATGTTCTGACTTGAAAGTTAAGTGAAACATGACTGTGTCGTGCACTATTTTAGGCATAGCACTTGCTTTTCATCTTTATACTTTCAATTAACTTTGCATTTTAAATTTCCATGATTGTATGAAAATAGTAACCTGGTTGCAGTGTCTGAAGACTTCAAAATCAGCTTTTATTTTAAAATGAGTATCTACAATAGATTCATTGGGTTGCAAGTTCCATACGAATTTATTATTCTTAATACTTCTACTTTAGGAGAATTATTAAACAAAACTACTACTGTGCTGGAATTTTGCCACCATGTGACTTACTGGGGCAGAGAAAAACTCAGGGCTGTCTTAGAGTTTACGCAAAAATACCAGGGAACCTACTGAGCAAATCATCTGAAAGTAGGGAGCCCATGTTTGCCATTATATGAAGTTCAACTTAACATTTCTTAGCAGGGAATACTTTTTAATTGTTTATTTAAAATATAGAGAGAAGTTTCTATTTATTCATTGGAGAGAGAGAGAGAACACCAAGCCAAGGGAGAGGCAGAGGGAGAATCAGACTCCCTGCTAAGCAGGGAGCTCAGCCTGGGGCTCGATCCCAGGACTTTGAGATCATGATCCGGGCCAAAGGCAGATGTTTAACCATCTGAGCCACCTAGGCACCCTGGAGATGTTTTTTGATTCAGTAAATTTATTTAAAGTATGGACATTTTATTTCCCATCAGGAAATTGAGAAAGTAACAGTAATACGTGAGTCAAGTTGATGGCAATTGATGTCTTCAATAGGCGTCACTTTAAGTAAATTTACAAATACAGCATTTTAGGTCACTTGAAAATATTTAAGAATTCATATCTTAAAATTTTTTTTATTTTTTTTTGGTTTTCACAAAAGAAGATATTGTAAATATCTTTTTGTGAAACATGCTCCTGCTGTGTTTGACACTGCTCTATATTAGCTCCCTCCATAAGGTAATAGCTACAAGGACTTTATGCACTATTTAGTGATGACAGTCATCCCTTTGCTTCTGACAACTTCTTCTAAGCAGAAGAAAAAATGTTGGTTGGAATACAAAAGTTTCATTAAAAATGTTAATGTTAGATAGAATTTCCATAATAGGCAGTTTTTCAAAGTGTGTCAATGCAAATTTTCCAATATTTGACACTCTTTCTTCTCTCTAGCTTTGTTTTTATGTTTCATTATTTTTCTCACCTCCTTTTAAAATATTCCCTACTGCCCTCCAAAATTATATTTAGTTCCTAATTTTAAAAGACAACGAGATATCATGTAGCTTAATCATTCTAATACTTAGCCTTCTAATGAAAGAGAATCATTGGTGGTCTAAGTTATTTCAGATGTGTCATAGACAAAAACAAAAACCACAATTTGGAATTGTAAAGAATGTAGGAGGTTTTAGAATTCTATTCCCATATTTTATAGATGACAAGACGAAGGATCAAATATTACATGACTGTTTGTTATTAGCAGAACTGACAGGGAAACCCAGGTGTGACTCCAACCACAGGGCCCTACCATAGTCAACATTTGCTAATGAAAAAATAATTAGCATGCATCTAAACCTACCTTGAATGTACACTGATAGAATGCATCATTTAATGGTGTTGATCAAATTTCACTTCTCTCTTTTTGTTCTTGCAAAATTAGTTTGCTCACTCATGGAAGGGTCAATAAAAAGAACTAAAACAGGCCAGGGAAAAGTTGTAAAATAATTGTCAAGCTAGGTAGGCAACCACTGAAGTGCCGAGTAACATTTAGGAATTGTGAGAACGTAGAACTTCTTTGCACAAGTAGCAAGTAACAATGAGACACTTCATGCCTCTGTTTCTCCCTTTTCAGTAAGGAATATTCTTTTTATGCCTGAGCATGGAAGTGAGAAACGATTGTTGAGTCTTAGACCATTGGCTCTTAGACCATGGCTAATAGTATATTCTCTCTTCTCAATTTCTTATTAGTTTATCTTCTGCATTCATTTTCTTTTCATACATTAAAAAAAAGAAAGAAAGAAATCTTTGCTGGATATCATCAGTTCCAATCACTCTGTAGTTTCTGTTCTTCTAGTCTTCTAGCCCATGTTCATGCTGTTCCACACTGAACTTCGTGGCAAGATTGTAATTTGCCACACCCACGTGTGATAGGTTTCATCCTGTGCCTTTTCCAGTCATTGTTCACTTGGCAAAATGAAGAAAGGATTTGTTAATGGCAGAGAAAATTTTCTTTGACATTTTAGAAAGGCTACCAGTCCAGTTACATTCTAGCTTTTAGCTAACATATAAGGAATGTCTACTTTTGCCTTAATGCCAAATTCCACTTCAAAGATGATGACTTTGGACAGAGAATGTGAATTTTTTGAATCCTAATGTGATTGTCGAATTTATTTCTGCTGTTTCATATGATCACTTTATTTTGCTTTGGCCATCTTTTAAAATTAAGCTGTTATAGCATATGGTTTGTAACATAAGATTGCATTGAAATTAAGTAATCATCCCCATTTTAAACTCCCTCAATTAAGAACTTCCAGGGTACTTCTTAATTCATTTGTAGATTAACACAACATTTGGGAGAATATGCACACTGTCTCATCCTAGATTTTAATATATTCTGATATGACTATATTTGCTTACTGCTGGTCTCTGTTATTGTGCAAGAAAGTTTTCTCTGCAGATCTAACAGTTTTAACTGCAAGATTTGTACCATGGGCTACATGAACCTGAATGTTAACAGACCCACTAGGAATCTGAATGTATCAGGAAATTGCCTTCTGCTGAGTGTCACCAGATGGAGCTGGCTATGTGGTGCCCTGCACTAGTCTTCTCCTCTGAGGGGCAGATAGGAGCTGAAATCTAACCTGCAATTGGCTCCTCAACTCAAATATTTTTATATTTTTCAGAAAAGCATCTTACATGCTGCGTATCTTCAGAAAAAAGGATCCCACTTGTACAACTTCAGAAAATGAGAATTAAATTTTCAAAATGCTGCTTGACATCTGCAAATTGACTAGTGAACTTAGGGGGGAAAATTCTGTAGGTTTTCATTTTAGCATTTCTAAGAGGGAAAGAGACTGTGTGTTTATTCTGTTGATTCAATTTTTCAACCCAGGTAATCTGCAGCAAGACACGTGGGCCCTCATTTAATATCTCCATTGAGTTTTCTTTCCATGTACAAACCTGTTCATTGTTTTTGCCTATAAAGAGGTAACTACATGCCTAAATTCTGTCTAACTAATGCAGGTATAAATTGAGATTTACCAATATCTCCATTTCTTTCAATAGGCTAAAGGCAAGTAATTAAACATTTTTCAAAAATCTCTTTTTTTCCTATTTATATAAGGTGTGTTTGACCCAAAATATTAAATTCTACTTTGTTTCCACAATGACTAGTGTCAAGCTCTTGTACTCTTCTGAACCTAGGCTGGAGAAAATTATTCAAACTTAATCTGTATGTGAGGTTTTAAGTGGTCCTAAATACAGAAAATTAGATTCATAGCTGTAAAAAAAAGGAATTTTGGATTGACTTTCAAAGTACTAATACTAATTATACTTTTCTTTTGGTAGTGTGACTTTTCTTATACCTAAGAACATATTACAAATGTCAAAACCATTGCATTTTGACATTGCAAAACATGCCTTGAACTCTTGAACTACTGTGGAAAGAATCACTGTTGTAAAGACTTATTGTAAGTTGGCTGATCTTCATAGGTATGTAAAAAGATATTACCCTTCAAAAGCCAGGCCTAAATGAATGTATATAAGGAATATGAAGAAATAAATTTGTAAGGAATATGAAGAAATAAATTTGGTTTTAAAACGAGAATTGGGCAATAAATTGTATAAAAAATGCAGATGGCAATTTTAGTAGTTATAATTTTAATTGTTGAAGCTGAAGAGAATTCCAAATTCCAAAGAGAAATGAGTGATATTCAGATGTTTCATTAACTCCTAGTCTATGGAAATATGCATTTTGTAGTAATATGTATACTTATTTTCTTTAGAAATAGTAGTATTTTAGAATTTAGTAAGAACTCAGTGATAGCCTTCATACCAAAATGTTTAACTTTACTAACAGCAAGTCATAAAAGTATTTATTTTAAAGCTTTTAAAATATTATTGCATAACTTTCAGCTGCCTCTAATGTAAATACTTATCTGCCTGAATGTTATATTTTTATGTATACATTTCTGAAGATGTATTGTTTTGTAAAGTGGCAAAGTTAATAAATCAATCACTCCTTGCACTTGTTTCTGTGAAGTATATAGAGCTCTATTTTAAATAAAAAGAAAATGTGTCATATTTTGGTTTCTTTGTTCTATTATTTTAAAATTGTCTTTATATTTCCCTGCAGTAAATGGAAGGGTTTTGGAAATTTGAATGTTTCTTAAAAATGGGCTTTTCCTCCCTTCCTTCCTTCCTTCCTTCCTTCCTTCCTCCCTTCCTTCCTTCCTTCCTTCCTTCCTTCCTTCCTTCTTCAGTAACCATTTCTCTATGTGAAACTTAGCACAATAGTTTTTATCTTATTTTTCCTGTAGAGTAACTATTCCTTGTACTTATTTAAACATTTATTGAAAGAGTTTTTGGTAGGTCTGCTGTCAAGCCAAACATAGTTTCACGTTTAGATAAAATCCTGAACACTCATGTGGTCTATAAGCACCTTCATGTTATGGGGACCTGACAACGTCTCTGCCTTCATTTCTGGTGTCCGTCTACCTCCAGACGGCTCTCCAGTCTTCTGTTCCTTGATGTTCCTTGAACTTGCAATACACCTGCTTGCCCCAGGGGATTTTTTCTATTCCCTCTGCCTGGACTATCCTTCCTGCAGATAGTTGTATGGTATAGGTCTCTGTCAGTACACCATCACACCAAATGGGCCTTTTTTGCCATGCTTTTTGAGTAACACCCTTTATCCTTCACTGTCCACATACCTGTTTGATTTTTTATAGTACTTTACATTAACTGGCATTATATTATATCATATACCTTGATCTGTAATATTAGAGATTTTTGTACTTAAGTTTGAGGATGTAATTTTAAAACTAATAGATTATATATTGTGCACAGTGAGACATACTCTGTGACACTCATTACCTGCCCATTCCCTCCCCCATGTCTGTAATAAACCTTAAAGGATAGTTATAAACTCAATCAAGAAGTTTATCCAAATTCATAGTGGCTGTTGCAGATGATATGATGAAAAAAATAGGTTGTGTGGTTTATACATTTAACCCTATGAAGCTGGATATTTTCTGGGCCTTAGCCTAGAGAGGCAAAACATTGCATTGGTTTTTCTTTTGGTATGGGTTCTTCAGTTCTTTTACTTCATTTTTGTCACTTTGAGGGCAATTTCACTCGTGGGTCCTTATTGCATTAAGTAGGTACTAAACATATTCGCACTAAAATATTCTTCCCCAACAATCATTAAGTCAGTTTCTCATTTGGCTTCATGATTAGTTTTTTCTTGGAGTTGTAGAGAAAAGCAAAAATATTATCTTCTGCCAATCTGGATTGTGAAACCCATGTCTGAAATAAGACAAATACTTTTGTTTCAGCAGACCTGGTAGTAGTGGGCTTTTTTGGTTGTAAACATACAAAGTTGTAATAACCTCTCAGCATTTTTATTTTTTAACACTAATGTGTGCGACAGTTGATGAACATTCACAATGATGAAATAATTTATCTAATGAGTAAACTTAAAAGTGGGAAATCAACTTTTATGCCTTTAGGATAGATTTCTTGAGTTTGGGGGATAACTAAATCCAAGCTGTTTTATGGTGTTCTGCAGGTGCGATTTTACAGAAATGCTCTATGACTTTGAACGTATGTTGTGGTTAAAGAGAGTATTTGAACTTTGAAAGTTTCTTTAAAATCTGTTTAATAAGAAAATCTTTCTATAGAGAAGGGTATTTTTTTTTGTTTTTGTTAATGTTATATGTAACAAAATTGTCATTACCATCAATCATTCCTGTGGTTAAAATAGGTTCAAGTTCTTTCCTTCTCAAATGTTAGTCAATAAATTTTTATCAAATGTTGCTGCAAAAGGCATAGGATCATTGCGGTTATTGTAGGTGCTACTAAGAAAGCAATACCCTCCTACATTTCAGAAGATGATCGATTTAAGGAACACCAGGCAGGCACACAAATTGCTTATCTAACCTCAGAACTTAGTAACAGAGGATATGTCATAAGGAAGAAAGTCATTAAGGCTGAGTGTGGGTACAGGTATTAAATGATAACAAAGACATAGAAATGAAGTATGAGTTAAATTGGAATATTCAAGAAAATTAAGGAGTTGATGCTGTAGGATGGGACATATTTTTGTAAGTGGAACAGAGAAGTCCCTGGTAGGAAAAATGTCTGAAACAAAGGGAGGAATGCTCACGGCAGTGAGTAACTTAGAGGAGTAGAACAGAGTGGTTTTGATAGGGTTTAGATTACAGCATTGAAACTTCATCCTGTCTTTGAGGGAGACTGAGGTTTATTTTATTATTTTATTTTTAATTTTATTAGCACAATGTGTTATTTGCTTCAGGGGTACAGGTCTGTTAATCATCAGACTTACACAATTCACAGCACTCACCATAGCACATAGCCTCCCCAGTGTCCATCACCTAGTCACCCCATCCGTCTCACTCCCCTCCCCTCCAGTAACCCTCAGGTTGTTTCCTGAGATTAAGAGTCTCTGATGGTTTGTCTGATGGTTTGTCTCCCTCCCTGGTCCCATATTATTTCATTTTTCCCCTCCCTTCTCCCCATGATCCCCTGCCCTGCCTCTCAAATTCTTCATATCAGAGAGATGATGTTTCTCAAATTCCTCATAGCAGAGTGACCATATGATAATTGTCTTTTTCGGATTGACTTACTTTGCTTAGCATAATACCTTCTAATTCCATCCACGTTATTGTAAATGGCAAGATTTCAGTTTTTTTGATGGCTCCATAGTATCCATTGTATGTATATACCACACCTCCTTTATCCTTTCGTCTGTTGATAGACATCTAGGTTCTTTCCATAGTTTGGCTATTATGGACATTGCTGCTATAAACATTGGGGTGCACATGCCCCTTCAGATCACTACATTTGTATATTTAGGATAAATACCCAAGTAGTGCGATTGCTGGGTCATAGGGTAGCTCTGTTTTCAACTTTCTGAGGAATCTCCATACCGTTTTCCAGAGTGGCTGCACCAGCTTGCATTCCTACCAACAGTGTAGGAGGGTTTCCCTTTCTTTGCATCCTCACCAACATCTGTCGTTTCCTGATTTGTTAATTTTAGCCATCCTGAGTGGTGTGAGGTGGTATCTCACACTGTGGTGAGACTGAGGTTTTAAAGCTGCAATGGTAATGGGAAATTGGGACTAGCATGCCTTGAAGAGATGCAGTTTGATTTCAGACCATGGCAATAAAGCAAATACCACAATAAAATGAGTCAAAGGAATTTTTTGATTTCCTAGTACATGTGAAGATTATGTTTACACTATCCTGGAGTTATTTGAGTGTGCAATAATATTATGTCTAAAAAACAATTTAAATACCTTAATTGAAAAATATTTTATTGCTAAAAAATGCTAACCATCATCTAAGCTAAACGTAAGTCCTAGTTTATGACTGCAGATCACCATAATGCATATAGTAATAGTGAAGAACTCTCAATATTGAAACAATTGTCAAAATATAGGACAGAGGCACAAAGTGAGTAGATGCTGTCAGGAAACTGGCAAGGATAGACTCAGTTAACCAAGGTAGCCACAAACTCTCAATATGTAAAAAGCACAATATCTGAGAAGTGAAATAATGTGAAGCACAATAAAACAAACGTGCGCTTATATTTAATAAAATAATTTAAAATGTTACCTTATTAGGAGATAGAGCTAAGAAGATTCCTCCATTACCTTTCCTCCCTAATTGGTGAATATTTAGAGATAGCAGACAGGTGAAGAATTTTAAGATGAGCTGTACAGTTGGTGTGGTATAGGTGTCTTTATATGGTGCTTTTTCTACTCTTTCATGTGTCTTAAAAGCAGACTATATTCACAAGGAAGATAAAAAAGAAATGAAAGATATGAAAGATTTCATTCTTACCAACTTAGTTTTATTGTAAATATGAATTTTATAACACACACACAGAGAAATCATTTAAAAAGTTCTTCCTCATAATTTCACCCCCGCATGAAAAATTTCCAGGTGCCACTGAACTGTGTGCAGTACATTTCAAATATAATCAAATTGGGTTTAGAAATACTAATGGTGATTTTATAGAAGAACCCTTGCTTCAGCAACTTAGGAAATTACACTTGATTTTCTTTTGAGTGTTACTCAATTGTGCTTGAAATTGTTCGTTTGAACTCTTCTAAACAAGAAGCAGGTGGTTAAATGTGGGCACTGTTTAACATTTACACAAAACATTCCAAACACAATGCACTTTTGCCCTTTGAATGTCAACCAGCTTTCTTCTCTCTCATAGCCTGTCCTGCCTTGGCCATTTGATTTGACCTCACCACATCCTTGAAAGGAGAATTGGTTCAAAAGTAGTTACCTGCTAGGAAGCATTAGGCTATTTTTATAATCTTCCAGCTACAGCTTTTAATGTGGCAACTGCTGGTTACTGAAGCACTTTAAGAAAAAGGAACTGCTGAGTTGGTCTTTTCTTTCTTTTTTTTTTTTTTAATAGTAAAACACAAGGTGACACAGAGATATAAGTGAACCGGAACTGGGAAATAGAGCCGACTCTTCTGCACAGAGCAAAAGCAAGACTGCAAAACACATTTCAATTCTATACTGCAATCAAGATCTTTGCTTTTATATAATACATGAGCCAGTTCATGAAATGCACTTTTCTCTAAGTCAGCTTTTCCTTTCCCAGAAATACATGGGTGATATCATGAAATTCTTACTGACAATCTATTTTCTACAAAGTACTTAGTAAATACCCCCCAATTTACAGTCAGGTAGGAAGATGACATTCAGAAACATAGATTTGGCTGTTTCTTTGTTTCCTCGTTCTTTCCTGACAACAAACTTTTGTAAACATAGGGAACCATTTTCTGTCCCCATCTCCTTTTTGTCCATTCACTTCCTCCATCCACTGTAGTGAAACTTTTGCTCTCATTACTCTTCTATCTGCCTTCTCTATGCTCACAAATGACATTATATAGCTTAGGGCCTCATTAATTTATTATAATCTACCTTTAATACTGTCATATCATGTTATATATAATGTAAGAATTTTACCAAACGCATGTTTATTTTCTCCCTCTTGTCCTTTGTGCTTTTGTTGTTGTACAACTTTTTTTATATCTTATAATTTCACAATATAGTGATTTTTTATTTAAACTGTGAATTATATATTAGATAAATTAAATTTAAAAATTTAATTTTTGTTTTTTAAGATTTTACTTATTTATTTTGAGGGGGTTGAGGGGAGGGACAAGCAGAATCCCCACTGAACATGAGCTGGACACAGGGCTTGATCTCACAACCCTGGGGTCATGACCTGAGTGGAAACCAAGAGTCTTCTGCTTAACTAACTGAGCCACCCAGGTGCCCCTTGGTTTGAGTTTTTTTTTTTTTAAGATTTTATTTATTTATTTGACATAGAGAGAGATCATAACTAGATAGAAAGTCAGGCAGAGAGGAGGAAGCAGGCTCCCTGCTTAGCAGAGAGCCGGATACAGGCCTCGATCCCAGGACCCTAAGATTATGACCTGAGCCAAAGGCAGAGGCTTAACACACTGAGCCACCCAGGTGCCCCCTCTCCTTTTTCAATGACAGTCTACCTGGATATAGTATTCTTGGCTGCATATTTTTATTGTTTTGCGCTCTGAATATATCATGCCAGTCCTTTCTGGCTTGCCAGGTATCTGTGGATAGGTCTGCCACCAATTTAATATTTCTGCCATTATACATTACAGACCTCTTCTCCTGAGCTGCTTTCAGGATTTTCTCTTTGTCACTGAGTCTTGTAAGTTTTACTATTAGATGAATCGCTGTGGAACTATTTTTATTGATTTTGAGTGAGGTTCTCAGTCTCCTGGATTTTTGATGCTTGTTCCCTTCACCAAATTAGGGAAATCCTCTGCTATAATTTGCTCCAATATATCTTCTTCCCCTCTTTCTATTTCTTCTTCTTGTGGGATCCCAATTATTCTAAGATTGTATCATCTTATAGTATCACTTATCTCTTGAATTCTCCCCTCGTGGTTCAGTAGTTGTTTGTCTCTCCTTTTCTCATCTTTGTTTTCTATCATTTGGTCTTCTATATCACTAACTCTCTCTTCTGCCTCATTTATCTTAGCTGTAAGAGCCTCCATTTTTTATTATTTTTTGCACCACTTTGCACCTCATTAATAGATTTTTTTTATTTCAACTTGGTTAGATTTTAGTTCTTTTATTCCTCTAGAAAGGGATTTTATTTATCCAGAAAGGGATTCTCTAATATCTTCCATGCTTTTTTAAAGCCCAGCTAGCACCTTGATAATTGTTATCCTAAACTCTTGTTCTGACATATTACTAATGTCCCTATTGATTAGGATCCTAGCCATCAGTACAGCCTCTTTTTTTTTTTTTTTAGGTTTTTCTGCCTTGTCATTTTATCCAGATAAGAATAGATGAGAGAACAAAATACTAAAAGGGTAGTGATGACCCCAGAAAAATATACACTAACCAAATAAGAGGGGACCTGAAACTGTGGAGAGAAGAAAGGAAAAAAAATTATCTATCTCTATCTCTATCTGTCTGTCTTTCTCTCTATATATGAGAGTGAGAGACTGGTGAGTATAACAGAGCCACACACTTCATTTTGGGTGTATTTTGGTCTGTTAGAAGAAATAGCCTCCCAAAATTTTAAAGAAAGAAAAACTTATATATGTACAAAAATAAGGATATACACAATGAAGGGATGGAATATGACTGTAAAAATGAAAAGTTAAAAAGATTCTTAAAAAGGAATTAATAAGATAAGAAGTTGGTTGAAAAACTGAAGAAAAGAAAAAAAAAGGAAAGAATGTGATGAGGCTGGAGACTAGAATATTGCCATGGGCTAGATTTAGGGTATATTTTGATCTATTAGAAGAAACTATATCTCAAAATTTTAAAGAAAGAAAAACCAATATGTATACAAAAAATAAGCTTAAATACAATGAAGGGATAGAATATGATTAAAACAATAAAAATTAAAAAGATTTTTTTATTTTTTAAAAAAGGTTATTGATAAGATAAAATAGTTAAAAAAGTTAAAATAGAAAAGAGAAAAAAATTTAAAAATTAGAATAAGAAAAAAATAAAATTGAAAAAAATTAATTTTGAAAGACTAAAGAATCATGGGGAAAAAAGCCATAAATTCTACATGTGCATGCTCCTAGCTCTGGAGTTCTGCAGTTCTCATTGATCTGTGAACTTGGTCTTGGCTGGATGTTCTCACTGATCTTCTGGGGGAGGGGCCTGTTGCAGTGATTCTCAAATGTCTTTGACTGAGGCAGAACTGCCCCGCCCTTGCCAGGGGCCAGGCTAGGCAATCTCCTCAGGTTCGATCTTGGGAGCTTTTGTTCCATGACTGCTTTCTGTACAGCTTTGGAGGATAGGAATGAAGATGGCGGCCTCTCAGTCTTTGGCCCAGGGGAGCTGAGAGCTTGGGATCCCACAGTGTGCCCACAGAGAAAAGCGGTCAATCCCGCCTGTCTCCCTGGTCTCTAGCCACACTCCGTGCTCACTCAGCTTGGGACCAAGTGTTTCTATCTCTGGCACTCAGCCCCATTTGGAGTCTCCAAACCCAGCAGATTCTTGCAGCATGCTCCCACACTGCTCCTCCTGTGGAGGAAGGAGGGGGGGTCTCCCTGGATCTGCCACTTGTGGGTCCCTGCTCGAAGATCAGTGGCCTGACTGTGCCTTGGATCACAGTTTAAGGTAAGCCTGAGCTGAGAGTCCACTCCTAGGCTCTGTCCCTTCAGCTGGACTTCCCACTCTAATATATGGGAGCTCTGCCAACACTCAGGCACCCTGGGTCCTTCTGTGACCCCGTGAGTCCTGAGATCACACTGTCCCAGTGAGGGCTCCACCCCCTGCTTAGTCTCTGGGGCAACATACTTCAGTGGATCAGACTTCTAAAAGTTTCAATTTTGTGCTCCACTGTTGTACTGCTGGCCAGGATCTGGCCCTTCCCCCCATGGTCTGTCTTCCCAAATGTCGCCTCTGATTCACTTCTCCACACGTCCTACCTTCCAGAAAGTGGTCACTTTTCTGTTCCTAGAAATGCCACCCTTCTTCTCTTCAATTTCCTGTGGAGTCTGTAGGTGTTGCAACTGCTTTAATAACCATCTAGTTGAACTCCTGGGAGCTGATGATAATTTAAGTCTCGTACTCCTCTGCCATTTTTCTCTTCCTCTCTCTTTATGTCTTTATGAATAACATTTCATTTATTAGTGTTTTATAGTCTTGAGCATATAGATCTTTTTCCTCTTTGGATAGGTTTATTCCTAGTTATCTTATGGGTGTTTTTTTGTTTTTGTTTTTGTTTTTTTACAAATGGGATCAAGTCCTTGATTTTTCTTTCTGCTGCTTCATTATTGGTGTATAGAAATGCAACATATTTCTTTACCTTGATTTCATATCCTGCAACTTTGTCAAATTCATATATCAGTTCTAGCAATTTTTTGGTGTTCTTTCATGTTTGATACATAGAGTATCATGTCATCTATAAATAATGAAATTTTGACTTCTTCCTTGTGGATTTAGATGCCTTTTATTTCTTTTTGTTGTCTGATTGTTGAGGCTAGGATTTCCAGTACTATGTTGAACAGCAGTGGTGAGAGAGTGGACATCCCTGCTGTGTCCCTGACCTTGGGGAAAAGCTCTCAGTTTTCTCCATCAAGGATGATGCTAGCTATGGAAGTTTTATATATAGCTTTTATGATGTTAATGTATGTTCCTTCATACATACTTTCTTGAGGGTTTTTATCAAGAAAGGATTCTATATTTTGTGAAATGATTTTTCTGCATCTACTGAGAGGATCATATGGTTCTTATCCTTTCTTTTATTTAAGTGGAGTATCACATTGATTGATTTGTGGATATCAAACCACCCCTGAAGCCCAGGAATAAATCCCACTAGATCATGGTGAATAATCTTTTCAATGTACTGTTCAATTATTTTTGGCTCCTATCTTACTCAGAATTTTTGTATCCATGTTCATCAGGGATATTGGTCTGTAATCCTCCTTTTTAGTGGGGTCTTTGTCTGGTTTGGGGATCAAGGTGAGTTGGGAAGTTTTCCTTTCATTTAAACTTTTTGGGACAGTTTCAGAAAAATAGGTATTAATTCTTCTTTAATTGTTTGGTAGAGTTCCTGTGGGAAGCCATCCAGCCTTGGACTTTTGTTTATTGGGAGATTTTTGAATACTGACTCAATTTCTTTGCTGGTTATTAGTCTTTCAGCTTTTCTATTTCTTCTTGTTTCAGTTTTGGTAGTTTATATGTTTCTAGGAACTTATCCCTTTCTTCCAGGTTGCCCAGGTTGTTGGCATATAACTGTTCATATAGTCTTTTATACTTGTATTTCTGTGGTGTTGGTTGTGAGCTATCATCTTTCATTCATGACTTTACTTATTTGGGAATTGTTACAGCTTCTTTTCAAACACTATTACTATGATATAGTGCTCTTCTTCATCTCTTATTACAGTCTTTGGTTTAGAATCTAGTTTCTCTGATGTAAATATGGTTACTCCAGCTTTCTTTTGATGTCCATTAGCATGATAAATTGTTTTCCACCTCCTCATTTTCAATCTAGAGATGTCTTTGGGTCTAAAATGAGTCTCTCTTAAGCAGCATATTGAGTCTTATCTTTTTTTTTTAATCCATTCTGATACCTTATGTCTTTTTATTGGAGTATTGAGTCCATTTACATTCAGAGTAATTATTTATAGATACGAATTGAGTGCCAGTGAATTACCTGTAAAGTCACTATTCTTGTTGATTGTCTCTGTTCCTTTGTAGTCTTTGCTGCTTTTGGTCTCTCTTTCCCACTTAAAGGGTCCTTCAGTATTTCTCGCAGAGCTGGTTTACCGTTCATGAACTCCTTTAGTTTTTGTTTGTCTTGGAAACTCTTTATCTCTCCTTCTATTCTGAATGACAGCCTGCTGGGTAAAGTATTCTTGGCTGCATATTTTTCCCATTTAGCATGTTGAGTATGTCATGTCATTGCTTTCTGGCCTGCCAAGTTTTGTGGGCAAGTCTGCTTCTAACCTTATGTATCTACCCTGGTAGGTTAAGGACCTTTTATCCCTAGCTGCTGTCAGAATTCTCTCTTTATCTTTGTATTTTACAAGTTTCACTATGATATGTCTTGGTGTTGACCTGTTTTGTTGATTGTGGGGGAGTTTTCTGTGCCTCTGGGGCTTAAATTCCTGTTTCCTTCCCCAGATTAGGTAACTTCTTAGCTATAATTTGTTCAAATAAACCTTCTGCCCCTTTTTCTTACTCTTCTTCTTCTGGGACTCCTATGATACAGATATTAATGCACTGTAATCACTGTAATCACTGAGTTCCCTAATTCTATATTCCTGATCTAATAGCTTTATTTCCCTTCTTCTTTTCAGCTTCAGTATTTTCCATAATTATATCTTATATGTCACCTATTCAATCTTCTGCTTCTTCCATCCTCGTCCTGGTTACATCCAGTTAGTTTTGCATCTCATTACACCCAGTTTAGTTTTTTTTGTTTTTGTTTTTCTTTGTTTGTTTGTTTGTTTATCTCTGCAACCAGGTTTTTCTGCTATGGTTCTTTCAAGCCCAGCTAGTATTCTTATGTCTGTTGTTGCAAATTCTTGTTCATATATATTGCTTATACCTGTTTGAGCAAATTCCTGGCTGTGATTTCTTCTCGATTTTTCTGTTGGGGAGAATTCCTCTATCTTGTCATTTTCCCTAGGTTTTTGTCTTTTGCATATCATGAAAACAAGTTCTGCTTCCTGTTCCTGAGAATAATACTGTATTAACAAGATGTCCAGGACTTGGTGCTTCCAGAAGTGTTTCTGCCGTATGCTGTGTGCTCTCTGCTGCTGTGCTTTGGCTGCTCTTTCTCATAGGTCAGTCTTCTGCAGAGCTCCTCCTTAAGAGAAAAGGGAAAGGAACAAAAAGCACAACCAAGCACACAAACAAAAATCTAAGCCTGATTCCAAAGAATAAGAAAGAAAGAAGGGGAAAAAAAAAAAAAGAACAGAAAAAGAAAGAAAAAAAGAAGTTTGATCCAAGAAAAGAAGAGGAGGAAACAAACTAACAAACAAACAAAAATTATAAAACTATAAATCTGATATTAAGGGGGAAAAAAAGAAGAAATGAAAAGGAAAAGAAAAATTATAAATCAAGCAAGCAAGTAAGTCAGCAAGCAAGCCTGGTCCTATTTCCACCAGAACTGAAGCTGACATTTTGGAGCACTGTATCATCAGCAGACCTGATGTTCGGGAGGGGGAATGGGGAGGGGGAGCTCTGTGTTATTCTTCTAAAGGAGAAGGTGGCTGGACTAGCCTAGTAAGGATTCTCCTGCAGAGCAGAGGGGCATTGAGTTTTGTGTAAGTGACTTCAGCCTCCACTGGAGGCTCTCTGAATTTTAACCATGTTGCCAGAGGGGAAGGTGGAAGATGGCCTCACCCTGCCCTCTCATCCCTGGGGAGGAGAGCTCACAGCTGCTGATGCTCAGGAAGGTCTTCACAGAAAAACAAACAATTTCCCCTCCTGTGTCCCAGGTTTTTGTCAGATTCCTGCCCTCTATCTGTCTGTGTGTAGGCCATCAGCATACCAGTGCCATAGCTATCTTGTGTTTTATTTCTGGCAGGTGGCTAGGATTCAAAACTCCAAATCTTCAAGGGCCCCATAAAGCATGGACCCACTCCCCTCCCCTAGAGGAGAGCTTCCTGGTATGGCACCATTCTGTCCCAGAAAAGCAGTCGCATAGCCCATGCATGCTGGTTGGAGTCTATTGTGACTCACAGCAAAAAACTGCAACCAGGTTACCTGCCCTTTGTGGGCACCTCTGTCCCCTGCTGCTGGACAGCTCTCACTGGCTCCTGGTGAGCTCTTTGTCTTGGGAGAGGTGAAATACTCTCTTGCAAATGTACTCCAGGAAGGGGACAGAGCTCTCCCCACGTGATGGAGGGGATCCCCTCACCACAGCGTATTATGTAAAACCTATGTTCCATTCTCTATTCTGTTTTTTTCCTTTCACTATGGCTTCTGTCTGTGAAAAGAGTTCCCTCCCCTTTACAGCTCTGTGGCTTTTCTCTCCTCCAGTTCACAGCTCTGAACCTTCCATCTGCCACATTCTCTTCGTCTAATTGGCAGATTGTTTTCTTAATCCTCTGATCTACTTCCTAATTGCTCAAAATGATTTGATGTTGATCTAGCTGTGTTTGAGGCATGAGGCAAGCCCAGAGTCCCCCTACTACTCTGTCATCTTAACTCCTCCCTCTATTTGAGATTTTTAACTGTTTATGGCAGGAGGACAATTATAGTACCAGACAGTCTGTTATGGATGGAAGCAGACATATCTTTATTTTTAAAGTTTTTAATGTATTATATTTGTTTTTCCAATTATTTATCCAAAAGCTTATCTGGTCTATGGACTCAGTTTTTAAAAACTGAATTAGATCAAGGGCAATGGAATAAATACCTGATGTAAAATTTTGGACATGTTCAATTCATTAAAATGCATTTGTGGTATGAAGAGTGACCAGGGGACAAGGAATGAGAGAAAGATCACAAGAACTTCATAATCATTTGTTCATGCTGAAGGGTTGATGTAAACAGATGATGGGAGATAGTGAATGATATTAACTCTTGAGGAATGGGATATTTGTATGCAGTGAAAACATGTCCAGAATTGTACCTGCAATATTCAATTTCATCACAGACATAGATTGAACATAATATTTTGTATGGTATCTATATTACTTGGGTCTTTAGAGTTCATTCTCTACAGATTTGCAGTTTTTACAGAACCCTAGAACAAAACCATTGATTATTATTCTAAATGAATGTAGGTAATTATATATACTTTTGACACCTCTACCTTATTTCTGACAGTTATCTTTTTTTTTTTCTCCTCTTTAATGGTGGGGGTTAGAGTGGCAGGTGCCTGACATGGTTCTAACTTATGCTCCCCCTTATTACTTCCACTTTTTCTTCTTCTCCTTCCTGATTGTGTGTATTCCTTCATTTCCTATTCTTTGTTACTCAATAAGAAGTAGATATTGAGAATTACAGTGGTGAGAATTGGTACAGAAGAGGAAAAGAGTTTTTTGATTCATTAATTATTCCTTTGCATGGCTTGGTCACTTCTGAATCATGGTCCTCATAAATTTGGCTTAAAGTGTTCTGAGGCTAGATTCCTAAAAACAGAACTTGTTTACTGACATTTGGAAAAAAACAACTCTAGGAGCAGGTTGACCCAGTCTCCAGTGGCTTTTGGAACTATCATAATATACCTTCCTTCATGGTCACTCTAATGAAATAGGAATGGTTGAATTACTGAAAATTGATTTTGTTTTCAGGTGTGAGAGCTTATTTTAGGGGTAAGGTGGAACAAAGAGACAATATGTGTTTGCTTAAGAATATACAATGAAATTGATTGGACTATAAAATGATATAAAATTTAACTTTTGTTTTATCAGTGCTCCTTTCTCCTTCTGCTAATTTCTCCATAGGAAACATCTGTAAAATTGGCTTTCAGCACAGCAGGAAATAGGTTCCTTTTCCAAAAATATATTTTTTTAAATAGTGTACTCTATGATGCAGACCATAGCAATAGTTTTTATTCATGTTTTTCCTGATCATTGGTATTTTAAGACTCTGTGTTCTCTCCATATTAAAAGATATATGTACACAGATGCATACTAAACAGATTTTACATTCAATCCAAGTTATCTTTAAAAATCATGAATATATCCCATGTTAAGGCCATATTTTGAGTGAAGATAGAAGAGAAATGTGTATTTTGCTTGAGACAGGAACTGACATGTGTTGAACATTTATTTTTTTTGTGTAAATTACTTTAACTCTTTTGAGGCAGGCTGTATTTTCCAAAACTAGTGGGATATTTTTTGGTCTCACATGCCCTTCCAGAAACTTGTCATTGTCCCATCTATAGAAACTATTTCTCTGTCACTTGAACTTAGGGCCTATGTAAGTATCCAATGAAAAGACAGCAGCAGAAGTGACATATGTGACATTTGATGCTGCGTCATGAAAGCCAATATATATTCTTTCTGGCTCACTATTTTTCTCAAAATTTTCACTCATGGAATTCAGCCACATGGTAGAAGCTTAGGACACAATGAAAGATCATGTGTAGGTGTTCTGGCCAACAGCCCCAGTAAAGCAGCTAACTGCCAGTATCAACACCAGACATGTGAATTAAGGAGTACCTAGGTGGCTCAGTCAGTTAAGCATCTTCCTAAGGCTCGGGTCATGATCACAACAACCCCGGGATCGAGTCTGGCATTAGGCTCCTTGCTCAGCAGGAAGCCTGCTTCTCTCTCTACCTGCTGCTCCCCCTGCTTCTGCATGTTT
This sequence comes from Spilogale gracilis, assembly GCA_004023965.1. NCBI lineage: Eukaryota > Metazoa > Chordata > Mammalia > Carnivora > Mephitidae > Spilogale > Spilogale gracilis. The sequence goes on from PITA01000585.1 coordinate 118,679, forward strand.
TCTCTCTCTCTGAAAAAAAAAAAAAAAGCCCTCAGATGATTCTAGAATCTAGTCTGAGAGTCATTCACAGGTTTTAGGTCTACCAGCTGAGGTACAAAACCCATCATGGAGCGAAATGTTAATTCAGTCCTTAGTCTTTGAGATGTCCCTACAAAGGCTGAGTTGAGCAGAGATGAACAACCCACAGAGTCTTCCTCAAATTGCACATTTTTGAGCAAAATAAATATCAGTCTTTTAAACCATTAAATTTTATGATGCTTTTATAGGCAGCAGTAGATAGCTGGAACACATTTCAATTTTGGGCAGTAAAGTATGGCCAAAATTAAACTTAATATATGTGGTAGCAGCTTTTAAGACCAGGAGGCAGGCAGAAGTGGGAAGCATCTTTAAAAAGTGTTAGTAAAATCCTAAAGAGGTCAAAGAGACCATTAGAGGAAGACTCATGGACCTGGAAAGGCTGTTGGTAAGGACTCAAAGGACAGAGAGGAGAATGGTGTTGGAAGCTGGAGAAAAGGGGACTCTTGTTATATAGCGATAGAAAGTTTAGCAACAATGTCTCCTTCAGTAAGGTGGAAAATAAGAAACCTACCTATTTTCTAGCTAAGAAGATTTGCAGAAAGAGGGTTGAGAATGCTTTGCCACCTGTCTGTTTCTAACTGTCTGTAGTAGAATGTACGGAAAAGAGATGAGCTAAAGAAAGAACTGTTATATATAAAGTCTCCAGGACTTGCTGGGTTGGAAAAGAAAACTGTTTCTCATTCCCAGCCTCTCCAGATGGCAAATGATACTAAAATTAAGATGTGGCTTCTGAGCAGAGATCAAATCCAGGGTGCTGTCAGGAAAACATGGTCTAAATATAAAATCATTTGTTAAAGCCTCATAAAATTTTCAGATAGTGCCTTATAGACCACTTCAGATAGACAAAAGTACCTCTAAGGATCTTAAGGGATGCCTTATAGACTCCTTCCATAAAACAATAGAACTTCTAAGAATCTTAAGGTAAATGCCTTTAAAGGAAGCCCAAGTTAGAAAAAAAAAAAAAAAAAGGCTTATCCCAATGAAATTTGGACATATTACTTCTGTATAATGGGGTGGGTTATAAAATGATTCATAAGAAACCCACAAATTATTTAAAGGAATTTTGTCTTCTTCTACTAAAAAGAATGGAGATAGTACAAATTTAGGAAGCATTGTGTCCCCCAAAAATTGTGGGCAGGAAGCAGATTAAGAAAATCACCTAAATGTAAAGATAACTTTTTATGGAATAGAAAAGATAAGGTAGTGGGTTGAAAGAGCCCAAAGACAGAGCAAAGAGCCTTGGAGACCTCTTAGGTGGTAAGACTGAACCCTGGTCAAGGAACTGGTAACTGTTTCTGGTTGTGTTTTGGAATGAACCAGTGACAGCTGTGTTCCATTTATTTCCTACATTTTAAATGTGCATATATTTAATGGTTTCTTCCATATATCATATCATTGTTGAATGTCAAGTGTGTATGGAATAGAGGAATCATGTCTTTAGTTCACACATCTGTAGATCAAGAAGAATGGCATTCAAGGCTAAACCCAAGGAACCACACCTAAAGAACTTCATCTGATTTAGATGATAAGATCCTTGATCTTAAGTCCAAGTCCTTGAACTTGAGAGAGAGATCATGGCAAAGAAAGTGAGTTTATTTTGCATATAGAGGAGATTGGTGTGGCCAAAAGTGGATTGTGGCAGGTTTAGTCTCTAAAAGCAGCCTCCAGAATATTTCTGGTCCCAAATGCTCTTTCAGGATGTTTCCATTCACCCATTAATAAAATGCATATCCCATCCCCTGAAACTTGAGTAGACCTTAGTGACTACATCAGAGAATAAAATGCTGTGTGGCTTCTGAGGCCAGAACATAAAAAGAAATGGTGCTTCCACCTAACTTCTTTCTCTTAGAATGCTGACCTTTGGAATTCCATGCTATGAGGAAGGTCAAGTCACAGGGAGAGGCCCTATGTAGATGTTTTTGCTGATGGCATCAGCTAAGGTATCAGAGAGCACCCAGAATCAATTGCCAGACTTGTGAGTAACTGAGCCTTTACATGATTCTGCTCCCAGCCTTCAAGCTGCCTTAGCTGACACTGTGTGAAGTAGAGATAAGTAATCCTTTCTAGACTTCGATCAGCTTAAAAAATTACAGGTCAAATAGATATCAAGATTTTAAGCCACTAGATTATGAGGTAATTGTTATACAGCAATAGGTAACTCAAATGAACACCAATAGCACTGTAAGCTGGGGATGATCAATACTTTACAGATGAAGAAATACACTAATAGCCACAAAGCAGGTAAGTGGCAGAGCTGAGTTGTTGATTCCAGGGTACCTGGATCCACAGTTTGACTTTTTCCACTCTTTGACCCACTCTTTCGAAATGGCAGACCAAAAAGGCAAAAAGGCATTGAGCTGAACTAAAAAGCCTGTTAAGCTCTAGCCTAAAAAGATTGAACCCAGTAGAAAGAAGGTGAGATTTGTAAGCTGCCAAGTGTCCAGACCTTCCTTGAAAACAAGGCACACTTTGCACTCAAGAAAATTTATGGTCAAATTCTGCCCTTACATTTTGAGCTTTGGTGTGACCTCGAGAAAGCTATATAATTTTTTCTGTGTGCAAGTTTCCTGAGTTGAGAAAAAATGATATAATATCTGTCTTGCAAAATTGTTATAGGGCTTATAATTTTTGTATGGAAATAAGAGAAAGTATTATTACGAGTCTAGATGTCTGAATGTAGTCATCTGAAAATCCTTCTGGAATATGGGTGACACACATCCATTGCTCTCTCACTTTCCATCAAAATGTCAGCATTGGACTTGGCTATTACCTCTTCTGGAATCCTGCTGCCACTTGCTATCTCTTCCCCTATTCAGATACTCACTGCCCTCAGAGCCTCTAGTTATCAGGAGTCTGCCATTTCCCCTACTCCACAAAAAGGTTCTTCACATCTCCTTCCCTTATCACAAAATTTCTGCCTGGAATTTTAGCTAAAATCGATTATTTGTTTAATGACATTCAGGTGCAAATGAGGCTTAACCCCAGGAGACCTTTGCTCTTTAAAAGAACAGCTCATTAACTACTATGAATCTTTAATTTTTAGAAGTAGTGGGAGAGACGATTTTGTTCCCAGAGTTCTTTGCCTACTCTCTCTTTCCACCCACAATAAGCAAAAAATACTCCTGAAAGCTACTTTGTAACCTCTCTGCACCCCTTTTGGGAAACACTTCATATCCCAACAGAGACCAATAGAAATCAATTGTTGCCTGGAGAGATAACTGAGATTGGCAGCAAAACACAAATGAACTTTATTTTTAAATCGTGACATTTTTTTTCTATTTCTTATCCTCCACAAATAATGGATGGAGTTGGGTAGTGAAGAAGGCTACTATTTATTGATCACCTTGACATAGCAAATGCTTTATTATGTAGCTCTTATTTAATGTTATTGTCTGTTTGTGTGTTTACTTTCTGGATTAGCCAAACTTTCTTTTCTTAGAAATACATTCACTATTAGTAATTACTTGAGTCCTATGAGACACTGAAAGAAAGAAAGAAGAAAGAAAGAGAGAGAGAGAGAGAGAGAGAGAGAGAAAGGAAGGAAGGAAGGAAGGAAGGAAGGAAGGAAGGAAGGAAGGAAGAAAGAAAGAAAGAAAGAAAGAAAGAAAGAAAGAAAGAAAGAAAGAAAGAGAAAAAGAAAAAGATAATTATGTTTTTCTTTTCACTATGGCAGGTGACTTTACTCCATTTTGTTTGACAAAGGCATTTCTCTATGCTGAGCTGTAAAGGCTCATGAGGTCGAAATTACAAAGAATGAAGTTTATAATTGGAAGCTCTTTTGAACAGGCATTTGATTCACTCCTTAGGAAATAGGCAAGAGAGGTTTTAACAGCTCAGGATAATGAGGGAGATGAAGAATGGGAATAGGAGTAGATAGAGCTTATATCATATCACATATTTTTATTCACTGATAGTATCCCCAAAATACAAAAACCCCCCTACAAAACCTCAAAAGGCATTATGATTTTATCAAGATATGGCAATATTTTGGCCTAAATAATATTGGACAATCCTATCCAAATATCTGGCTCTCTTTCCAGTCAATATAAAGTTGTTAATTTCATTGCATTTCCTTTGGATTTATTACTTTGAAATTTTATTTTGTTTAAGTGCTCTGCCTTAAAATAATTAAACCCACAATTTTATTATTATGGTAACTTTCCATTTCTTTAGCTTCAATTTGGTTCCCTTTGACCACTAATTTCCTCATCCAGAGCTCATGTCTCAATAGTGTCACTTTATAGTGCCAATATGTATTCTAGTCTCAAAGTTCCCATAGAGGGCTGTGTTTCAGAATTTTCTGGAGAGATTTGAAAATTAAGGATTTCTAAGGCCCATCCAAAGCTAGTGCACCATAATTCTTTTTCATATCTGTCCCTTCTTTTCTATTTTCATTACTACCTAATCCACATTTTCACTTGCTGGGTTGGCAGTTATCCATTAAGTTGTGTCTGCAGCTAGTCTCCTGTCTTCCCAAGAATGCTTTTGTTGGACTAATATTCCTAAAAGAATACATCACACATGTTGTTCCTATGTTCAACAACTGTTAATTTATTCCAGTTGCTCTGAGGAATACAATTACCTTTAGTCTGACATTTAAGGCTTCTGTCACTTGTCTTCTACATACCCTTCCAATATATGAGAGTTTTTAACTGCCTTGGGTTCTCACTAGCACATAAGTTTGATGACTCTTTCTGTTGTAGTTTTGGCTGCTATGACAAAACACCAGAAAGTGAGTATCTTAAAATCAAAACTTTATTTTTCACAGTTCTGGATGCTGGGTAGTCCAACATTAAGGTGCTAGTAGATTCAGTGTCCGATGAGGACCCCTTTCCTGGTTTGCAGACAGCTGCTTTCTAGCTGGAAACTCTGGTTTTCCTTTCTCTGCTTAAAAGAACACTAATCCCAGCATGGGGCCTCCACCTTCATGACTTAATCTAAACTGAATTATCTCCCAGAGGCCTTGCCTTCTAATGGCATCACACTGAGGTTAGAGCTTCAGTATATGCCTGTGGGAAAGATACAAACATTCAGTCCATAATACTATCCTTCCTATTAGAAGGCTTTCTTCCTATAAGTTTTTGACAACATAAATTATTTTCTTCAAACCTTATGCTGAAAAATCTTCAGGCTTACAGAAAAGTGCTAGCATAAAGAATTCTTGATCACTCTTTATTCAGATTCCTCATGTTAACATTTCACATTTGCTGTATCATTCTCTCTCTTTCTCTCTCTTTATATTTCATATATATGGCAGATATGATGCTTTTTTACTTCTACCTACTCAATTATGTATCTCTAAAACATAAGGGCATTCTCCTAGATAACCATGGTATAGTTATCAAAATAGGAAATTACCACTGATACACTACTATCCTCTAATCAACAGAAAATGAAAAGGCAAGACATTAAGTAGAAGAAAATTTTGGAAAAAGTGACACTTATAGTCTCACTACAAGTGAAAAGACCTTGTAGTGAGACTATAAAAAGAACTGTTATAATTCAACTATAAGAAGATAAATCCTCCCCTTTCCACTGGGCCAAAGACTAGAACACCTCACAGAAGAATAGAAATAAATGGTTAATAAGAGCATGAGGAAGTACTCAGTATTAGAAGTGTGAGTTAAACCACAGTGAGACTACTATACACTCAGTAAAATGTCTAGAAAATGTGAAGATAATAGAATAACCCCAAAAGTTGCAAAACTATGAAGTGATTAGAGCTATCATGCATTGGTTATGGAATATAAAATCATCAGTCACTTTGAAAGACTGCTTGGAAATTTCTTAAAAAGATAAACAATAGATTTTCCCTGTGAATCATCAATTTCACTCCTCCTTGGCTGAAAAATGAACACATGTTCACAAAAAGATTGTATAAGTATACTGGTAATATCTTTAAGTATAAAGGCTAATAACTAGAAACAACTCAAATGTCCATGTTTAGGAGAAGAGAACAATTATAGTCTACTCATAGAATGGAATAAAACAGTAAAAAGAGACATGATTTAACTATATGGTCAATCTTATAGATGTGGTGTTGAGAGAAAAATGTAAGACATAAAAGAATAAATACTTTATGATTCAATTTATACAAGTTTAAAATAAGTAAACATAACCTATAGTGACATAAATCAGAGTATTTCTTGCCTTGGCAGATATTAAACTGACTGGACAGGTTCACAAGAAAATTTTCTGATGAGATGGAAATGTTCTATATCTTGATTGGGATGTGGGTTTTCCAGGTATCTATGTTGGTCAAAGTTGATTGGCTCATGTGCATTTCACTGTGTCAATTATACCTTAATAATAAATGTAATTTGGGGCACCTGGGTGGCTCAGTTGGTTGGGCGACTGCCTTCAGCACAGGTCATGATCCCAGAGTCCCTGGATCGAGCCCCACATGGGGCTCCTGTTAGGCGGGAAGCCTGCTTCTCCCTGTTTCACTCCCTCTGCTTGTGTTTCTTCTCTAGCTGTGTTTCTCTCTGTCAAATAAATAAAATCTTAAAAAATAAATGTAATACAAAAGATGTAGGCAGGGTACACTTGAACTACAGAGTTATGCAGGAAGTCAGGTTTACTGGAAGTAGATCTACTAACATGCCTGGATGGAAAGGTTTGGGAGGGAGCAGAGATTTCCAAAATTCAAGAGCGTGAGCTCCCTACAGCAAACCAGTGAACTGATTTCACTTACAGACACAGACAACCTTTGGTGAATTTGCAGGGATGGAACCAGATAGAATTCAATTATCTTCTATTCTTTCCATTTCCTGCCATGCTTTCCACTGCTTGCATCATTTGAAAGCCAAAAGGGCATGGTTGCTGTGCAGTATGTAGTCTCTTTAGGCCAACTATAGAGAGGAGAAGGAAAGAGATTGGATCTTAAGAAGAAAAGAGAAGATATCTGCATTCACCTTATTTTTTACTCAACTTTAAAAGGCATCATTTAATCGTCATAATGGTGATTTGGCCAAGAGATTCTGCAGACTGGATGGTGAGGGCTGATAAGTGAGTTGAGGGTATAAGAAAGAGTGATTGAAATAATTTGTTCTAGAATTTAAGCTGCTTAATAGTGGATATGAACATGTGATGGGATGAGGGATAGTGTGATCCTGGTAGTATCAATATAAGGTCTAGTAGGGTTAAAGGATTATTGGAGCTGGAGTACTAGAAGGGGTTTTTGCAAATAAAACTATAGAGGAATTTCAATTAATAGTAGCATAAGTCAAGTATATGTCCATAGGAAACAGTGGGTAAGGTATCATAGAATACAAAATGATTGTAGAAGAGGAAATCAAGGAACCAAACCATCAGGGTAATGGAAGAACTGTTTGCATATATCTTAAAATCATCAAGAATTATCACAGGAGGGTGAGAGCAACAGAGAATGAGGAGCTAAAACGTTCAAAAGAATGATGAGGAGTAATGAGAGGAGAACCAGAGATGATGCAATCAGGAGGAGAAGTGGGTGGTATAGTCTGTTAACTTGAGTCATTCTTGAAATACCTACTCTTTCTCAGCCCCAGAGTTAACCAATCATTAAGTCCCATCAATCTATTGCTTTTCTCAATATTGCACTACTCTAGTCACCAGCCAGATTAAAAAAAATATATCATTTCTCCCTGTTTCAGAACATTTGTTTTCTAATTGGTCTTCCAGTACCTACTGTTGTCAGTTTGTGTTCTTTGCTGCTGTCATAGAGAACTTTTTTTAGTAAATATGATCATGCAGTTCCCTTTATCTTCCTCTGATCCAGCACTTAACCTTTTTTCATGGGTCTCTGCTTGTTTTAAGATTGGGGCAAAATCCTTCAGGTCTAAAAGGGTCTGAATGATCTGGCCTCGGGTCTACCCATCTAGTTTTATCCAGTGACATATTCCTCTATCACCTCTCTGTGGTGCACCAGTCATAGCAACTTTCTTGTTCTGTCCTCCAACTGGCTCTTTGCAGATGTGCCGCTTCCTTTACATGGGATGTGCACTCCTTTACCTCCCTTTTTTTAACCAGATTAATTAGGAGTCATCAGCGGAAGCTCTGTTCAAATATCATCTACCTAAGAAAACCATTCTCAACATTTCCCAGACTGGGTCTGTGCTGGAGAGACTCCTATATATGGAACTGTATGAGTGCTTCTTAAGGACGACCTCCAAAGGGCTGTCTCATATGGGAAATATTTAAAATTTATGTTGACTTCTTCTTATGCCAACATATGGTTACATATATGACATAAGTTATGGTTATGGTTATATATAACATAAGGCTATGCCATAACCTTAGGGTTATGCTCAGCTGGTTGCTGGGACAGTAAAGGCCAACAGACATGAATAACAGAACAACTTTAAAGAAGTCACAAATAAAGTCTGGTTTAATGACATGGTTTCACAGCACAAGTGGAGGAGATCTGGCTTGGACAAGTGTGTATCTATTGCTGGAAGCTCCCTCCAGTGCCATTTTTTATAGCCCAGTGATTCTAATTCTACCTTGAAGAATAAGAACTGATTTTGAACTGCATGCTTTTGTTGAAAGTGAAGCAGGTTCTGCTAATCTAAGCCACTAGGGGCGCTGCAGAAAAGGAAAAGACCAGTGCTTCCAAGTAGCAGATTGGCCTTTAATAGTGACACCATGTGGTACCATGTGGTACAAAAAATAGGATACCAATTAGTGGTCTGAAATTGATTTTCACTAGCTTTGAAAACAAACCAACACTGGTGCTGTTTGCACAACTGTATAGATGTACTTTAAAAAGTACTGAATTGTACATTTATGGTATGTGGATTTATGGTATAAATTATACCTCGATAAAGTGATAAAAATATTAAAAAATGGAAAATTCAAAATACGGAAAACCATCTAAATGCCATACATAAGAGAATAGTCAAATAAACTATGGTGCATTCACACAACAGAGAGTATTATGCAGCTATAAAAAAGAATTAAAAATACCTTTCCAAACCAACATACAGTGGTATCCAGGATATACATTTATGTGAAAGAAAAGTGCCAAAATATATCAGGAGTAGGGTAGGGTACCCTTTAAATACAAATGAAGGAGATATAAGAATATATATATATATATATATATATATATACACACACACATATATATAGGTATATATATATATACACATATATATATAGGTATATATATGGGTGTGTGTGTATATGTGTGTATACATGTAGATGTGTGTGTATGTGTGTATATATATACACACACACATCTACATATGTTCATTTGGGCAAAAAGGAATATGGAAAAAATAAATGAGACACTAAAGTGATGAAGAGGTCAGTGGTAATGGAGTGGAAAGAATGTGGGAGTAGGGATAGGTGGAAGGCATGAGTGGGGGCACATCTCTAAGCCTGCCTTCTTGTATAGTTCTGTTAGGACTAAGCAGTGTAGCATACATTAACACACATAATTAGTGTTAACTAGGATGTGTGGGGAACTCCAACAGAATACACATGGTACCCAATGAATCCACCTGCTAAAAATGAATACCACAGCCATAACAAATGGGACAAAAAAAGAAGACGATAAGCCTAACATTGGAAATATTTGGCCTATGTGGCCAAAGACACACAAATATGGCACTCTTTTTCATACATTTTTTTCAAGAGATTTGTATTGGTAATTCTGAAACTACGTATAGTCTAAAATTGAATAAATAAGTAAATAAATTGTGAATAGTGAGGGCCAATTTATTACTGTCAGAGAAAGTAGTAACAAATGAAGAAAGAGGAAAAGCTAGAATAAATCTTGTGGATTAAGGTCACACGGATGAGTTTTAACTAGTGGAGAGGGAGATAGAGATAGATACAGGTGTGGGGGTATTTGTGTATCCCTGTGTATATGTCCTTACTTGGCTCACTTAGAAGACCTAGAAACAATGACACCCCAGCAACAATGAATATACCTAATGCCTCAAAATGGGTTTCTAAGTACTATTTTTCAATAAAATAGCTAAGTCCAGGGCTGAGTGCAAGGTAAGCCTGGCTTGTGGTGTCAGAAAGTAAATGTTCAAAACAGGATGGAAGCATACTGAAAAGGTCAGATACCACCCTGAAGTAGTTCCCAGTTGCCAAAGCCAGGAATATTGGATCATGATTCATAGGATAAAATAAATATCCAAGTCTGTACTGATGAAACAGATAAGTGAACAAATAACTAAATACATACAAAAGAAAGGGCTGTTTTTTCTTACAGTGAAATTCCAATGAGTAAATGTAAAAGAAGAGTGGAAATATAAAATCGCCATTTGGCAAATGCCACTGTAATAATTGTTTTAGGGAAGTCTCAATGGATGCTAAAATTAGTGGGCAAACATATAATTAGAAACAAGATATTTGCATAATTTCAGACTATCTCACCACAAGATACTAATTACAAAGAAAAAAGTAGTATCCTTACAGTGGAGAAATTTGGCAGACTCTAGCTTCACCAAGTAATCAAAATTAATGCCGACAATAGCATGACACGTTGACATCCTGGACTTCCTAATAGGATGGCCTGGGAAGGACATGCCACCATTTCTGTCTTTTTTTTTTATCAAAAATACATAACTTCATTTAATTATGAAGAGACATCAGATGAACCCAAGCTGAAGAACAGTACTCTTGAAAAGTGTTAAGGTCATGAAAGACGAAGGAAAAGAGACTGAGGGCCAGTCCCAGACTGGAAGAGACTGAGAAGACATAAAGGCCAAATGCAATGTAAGATCCTGGATTACATCTTGTTTGGGGTTGGGGGAGGCTCTCTGGAAAGCCAGGCAGGACTTGATGCTTTTAGAATAGGTGATTGCTTGAGTGATTGAAGAGGGAGGGCCAAATGCATAATCCAGGATGTGGATTGAATCCATGGAGTTTAAGAATGATCTTGTGGCACCCTGTACACTTCCAGTGTAGCATTTACCAAATTATAATCACATGCCTGTTGCTGCTACAGGAATATAAGCCCTGTGAACACAGATAAGTGCCCATCTATCTCATTCACCACTCTGTCCTCGTGCTGAATCCAGTATTCAATACATGTGCAGAAAAATGTAGGCTCAGTCTTCTTTGCGGGTCAGGCCACTGCAAGAACATTTGTCTCTCATCTTTGCTCTGAGTACCTCCACTCTTTGGTCTGTTCACAAGTAACTCGGGGCTCTATCCCTTTATTTAATGCCTCTCCTTCCTTTGGATTCAGTGCAAGCCCCATTTTTATTGGGAAGCATGCCAGGTTTTGGAGACTAGATATATGAATTCAGGTGCCTGTTCTTTCATACTTCATCCAATGATCTACCTCAGATCTGGAAAGGCTTGGCTACTTGAACAGTAAAGAAAGGCCTTTGTATTTTTAAGGAGTGATTTTCAAACTGTTTTTGTTGTTTTTATTACATTATTGATGAGCAGTTTGTTTGCTTATGTTTACAGGCTTTTCTTTAAAAAAATTGTATAATAAAATTTTCTTTTAAAAATTCATTGTATAAACCCAGAGGTATACATAACTAATACAGGGGAAAATGGAACTACTTTCATCTGGTTGGAGGAGAGAAGGGGAGGGAGGTAGTGGGTTGAGGAATAATGCAGAGCGTTCCCAAATGACCACCCCCTTCCCAGTCACCATTCCTCTCTGGGAGTCTTTGCGGTACAGGTGACAAACTTGTCCATTGTTTGAAAACTCTGGGATAAAGGTTGCTACAATTTTCTGTCATCTTAAGAAGCATTTTAAGTCGGTATCTCCTGTGAACTCTGGCACTCATTCTAGTCCCTTTCCTTTCCATTTTGTATTTACCACGCTACAATCTCAACTAGAAAAAATGGAGTGTATCTTTTTAGACCCAAGATCTGGTACAAAGCCTTCACCTCTCGGTTCACTTGGTGAAAGTTTCTTGATGATGATCACAGGACCAGGGTTTCCAGAAATTTTCCGGAGAGTCCCCCAAATTGGGCCTGGGGACAGAGAGGATTTGAATTAGTAGGCAGAGGTCATTATCTCTTATGAATGAGGACTGTGCAGTATTAATGTTAGACAGAGGAGGCCATGGAATGAGGAACCATTAGGAGTTTTGGAGAACACAAGGAGATATCCTATGTGCAGGATAGACTGAGGATGCGGAGCTGACAAGGTCCATGAGTAACAGCCTTCTACGACCCAGGACGGCCTCAATCTAGAAACAGAAATGATCACACTCTGTCTTACATGAGTTCCCTATAGGTGCCTCCTCTGCAAGTTATTTGGATAGCAAGTTATTTGGATTCCAAGATAATTGGAACTGGCTAGTTTCCAGGTACCTTGAAGATCAAATCCCAACAGAATGTAGGCAGTCTCCAAAGCAAAACTTTTCCCGACATTCCCAGTCCTCATTTCTCAGCCCCTATTCTCAGCTCAAGCCTGAACTCTTTCACATCCAGATGAGAAAATGATGAGGGCTGGAACACTGGAGTACTCCCCACTAGGTAGTTGTGCTGGCGTGATGGGCGCGCCGGCTCGCTGGCTGTTGGTGGGAGCATCCTGCCCTCTGCTGGATTTGGCAGGAGGAATGCATTTGCATTGCCTGTTAAGGAATTAATTAGATGGAAAGTTTTTTGTTTTCTCTGAAAACAAATATTTGTTTGTATGTTGATGAGGTCTAATTAATTAGGGAGCACATCCTTTAAATGACATGGTTTCTTAGGGGATTTCCAGGTATCTGGGAAAAAAAACCTTTTCATATGTCTACTTCCTGCTCAGAAAGCAGGGGTATAAAATATGCAGTGCAGACATTTTTAAAGAAATTAAAGAATCAAAGCCCCGTCTCTAGTAATTTTTAATGTATTCATAGGGTCTTGTGTGATAAAACTTTGCAGTACCATGCTTGGGTTTAATTTTGCAAGATACTATATCTCCCTGAGCCTGAGTCTCTGCACGTGTCAGGTGTCAAACCAATTTGAAAGGTTGTGAGGATCGAGCGAGTTAATCACGTATGTGAAAGGACTTTAGTATGCCCACTAACACTGTGGCATTTTATACGTATGCACTATGCACAGGTTCACATAGGACAACGCACGCATGCCTGCACACACAAAAGAGGTTCACACAATAATATCCGGCAACACTGTTTGATTATTGACTTTTATTGACTTCCTCAAATGGATTCTGAGTAAAACTAGAAAACAGACACCAATATTTTAAATCTAGAGAATGAAAAGAGCCTTCTTAAAATATTGAAAGAAAGCAGGATACCCTTAATATAATTTTTGTAAGAGGGCCTGGAGACAGAGCAACTTTTTGCTAAGCAGTATTTACCTTTGTATGCCTATCATCATGTTCTGTATAATCCATAAGAATGTCTACATTTCTCATTTTTATAAACAAAAAAATGGCAATAATGAATTTTCAGGAGAATCTTGTACAGGAATCCAATCCCTCCCTTCCTTCTTTTCGTCTTTTATTCTGGGTTCTTCTCTATTCTTTTCTTTCCTGTTCTCCTTCTGTTTGATTTGAAATCAGAAATAAGTTGTTTCCACTAGCATTGTCATTGCTGGTGAGAATGAGCCATTTCTTGTCCCCTATAGCAAGTCTATAAGTGTACCTACACTCTTCTCTTTGGTGCTATTATTACAGTTGGAGTAGAATATGGTCCCAGCTCTTAAATCACTGGTCATCCAAATGGTGAAAATTTGAGTGACAAAAGTGTTGATATTAATGTAGTAGCTCTTTAATAAAAAAGATTTTAACTGAAAATTTGTTTAATTGATTTTATTCTCTTCATTAGCAGATCTGCTTAACAAAGCGTTTTAAAACCTCCCATTTGTGCTTGCAGCTGAAGAGTAAACCCAAGTGTAATTGATCTCCTTGCCAGCCTCAGTAAGTGCTGTATTGATGTTTTATAGAAAATTTTACTTCAAGAAAAATTTAACACTAGTTATTAAAGATACAAAGGAATAAGATACAATCTCAATACGTGAGATAGTCAGGCTTTAGATACCTATATAAATAAATATGTGATAAGGTGGTTATGTGGAAATTGAGAAAGAAATAACCAGAAAAATTCACCTAATCTTGAGGAATGAAAAATTTTCCAGGTGGGCAAAGTGTGTGCGTGCGCGCACGTGTGTGCGTGCGTGCGTGTGTGTATGTGCGTGCGTGCATGTGTGTGTGTGTGTGCGTGTGTGTATGTGCGTGCGTGCATGTGTGTGCGTGCATGCGTGTGTGTGTGTGTGTGTGTTTGGAATAGTAGGCAAGGGAGCAGCCTTCAAGTCTGCCTTGTCCCAGATAAGTATAATATAGTATTATGGAAATCTGTGCTGTCACTAGAATAACAGGGAAAGTGAGCTTGAGGCTAGGAAGGAAGTTTGGAGCCAAATGAAAACCCTATTTAAATGCTAAGATATGGAGCTTGAATCTCACTGGGTATGTGTATTAGCCAATACACTTGAGGGATGGATCAATATTATACCTCTATAATCTGTTAGGGAAGTGTTTACTAAGGAGGAAAGTTGGGTTTAAAATGGTATTATAATTCCCTAGTCTTTAAAAATGTGTGTTTAAGTTGCTGAGTGAGAACTGCACTAGCCTCTATGGTCCATGCAAACTGGGTTGAATTAGTGGCTCCCAGAACAGAGTAGAATCCTTAGCATCTTTAAAACACAACAGCTTAAATCCCTTTTGATGCATCAGAGAGTCCTGCATTTTTTAAAAGTAGCTATGTCTAGTTAGTCTTAGATAACCATATACTCTAAAATATCTGGAATCTGGTTCCTGAAGAGAAGGGTTTACAAATAGCATGAGTTCTTTCTTATCCGACCTGCCACTTTTTTTCACATAAAATAAAAGAGAGGTCAGGAGAAGACCTGTGGATAAAAGCTCCTTGCTTCACCAAACATGTTTGCTCACCTGACCAATCATTTCTTAAAAGCCAGATTATTTATATAAACTGTGTGGTGTGATAGTGCTGATCTTAACTCTCCTTTTCTGACTATAGTAATTCCATAAACACCGTGAGAGTCAGGATTGGTCCCAAAAAGCTTTGTTTATGGGATCTTAAGAGAAAGCACTTTGAATTGATATTCCCAATTCCTATCCTCATAATGAAATTTACCAGTAACTTAAAAAAAAACAAAACCTCTCTTTTGTGTGTTTGCTCAGCACTTAGCTCATTATAGACATTCTGAAGAATGGAGCACATTCCATTAAACAATTTGGACAAAAGTAATGTGTAAATAAGTATAAGTGGCGTAGCTTGGTGCTTAGTGCCCCCACTGCAGCTGTCGGAGCACAGACTGTGTCTGTCTTGTTTGTGCCTCTACCTCTAGTCCCCAGCACAAAGCAGGTGCTCAATAAACATGTGAGGACTAATGAAACAATAGACCCCCTTTCCTTGTGACTTTGCTTGCTGTGGTTATCCTAAGGGCACAATAAAGTAATACTCACTCCATGACTACTTGGGCTCATGAGTTAATGTTTGCAAAACACTTTGAACTTCTTGGGAAAAAGAATGGTGTTTTTGTTGGCACTGTGTCATGTTTGCAGTGGCTCATGAATTACTCCTCCTTCTCTTCCTCCAGCTGCTCACACAGTGCCCTCCCCCAGCTCTATGCTAGGCCAGGATCTTTCAGAGGACAGCTGCACTCCTCTCCCTGCCTTCCTCCAGCCACCTCCAGGCCTCCAGGAGAGGTAGGGACAGAGCAAACACTGGAAAGATTTCTCTCAGGCCTCCTAAGAGACTCCGGGGAAATGGAATTCGGGTCAATCCTAAGAACTCTTAGAGCAATTGGGGTAGAGAGGGATGCAGGTTCTTGTTCCACCGTTAGGCTAGACAGGCCGATCCGTGAAGGACTAGATTCTGAAGGAGAACTAGAGGGCATTAGACGAGCAACTGGGAGTAAGTGCTAGCAGAGGTGATTTCTTTCGTGTATATAGTTTTAATCACATAATACAAAGCTTTGACCAGTAACTGGCAGAAAATACAGTTTCATTACAAGGAACTCCTAAGACAAGCCTGATTGCTTTTATATGGGTGAAACTTTCAACTATTAGGACTACTTTTCCATAATTTTTAAATATTCGATAGAGGCAAATAAAGAGGTTCTATTTCATAACAGATGCTGGCTTCAGTGTTTTCCAATGTGTTTATGAATACAAAAATTGCCTTTATTTTTAGGAACTCAATAATTAAGGAGTTCAAGTATGATTTGTGAAACAAGAGTTTTTGTTTTAATTTCATTTAGTTTTGGTAAGAATGGCTGTCCCTTATGAACATATTCAAGAAAAAAAGGTGTGTGGGTTTTTTTAGGTTACAATATATTGACTTTCAGCTGATCACACACAACAAATATTTCAAAGGAATGCAGAGAGAGCTGGTTACAGGCAAAATATCCGAAGAGACTCTCAGGGGCAGGGTTTGCCTTAAATGTAGGAACAGGTCTTATTTTCTGCAAGTTTGAAGTGACTTGTTTTCCAAAGCAACTCATGAGATTTCCTCCGTGTGTGGAAAATTTTCCATGATATATATTTATTTTTTTCATGATACATGTTTGTATACCTGCTGCTGTATATGTAGGAAGTATGTTCTCTTTCTGTATTGTTCCTAGGGACTGAACAGGAATGTCATGTGGACAAAAACTAATCTGATTTCCTGTTAAAAAGGCCATATAAATGATGCCTGTTTTGCTTCACAGAAAAATCTCAGGTAAGTTTGGCTTTAGCTGACAACATGAAGTCAACCAAAAGTCTTACATTTTGTTTAAAAAAAATATGGAAGGGAACTTCTCTGCAATTAAATTGGGCTCAATAGTTTGAAAACAGACACAAGAAGTTCATATTGTGTGGTTATATAAGCAGCATTTGAAACTCTCGGAGCTTAGTGTCCCCATAAAAGCCACATGTGAAACGTTTATTTGGGAGTGACTCCAGATAAGAAATGGTTTCTTTCTTCACTTGATTCATTATGAAATGAAGAACTCTGATTTTCCATTTGTTTGGGACTTGAAAATCACAGAAGCATTATTGAATTTTTATTGTTTTTTTTTTCCCCTCTCTTTATTTGTGAGGTATTTGATACTAGGCAGTTTGCCCATGTCCTAAAATAAACAAATGGGATCCCCCTCCAGGAAAGAGGAGGAGGGCAGTATGAATTAAGGAGAGATCAAATTTCGTTTTCAGAACGTTAGTGTCCTGTGGTATTACAGAGGGCTGCAAGTTCATGTAGAGAAGACAGCAGGAAATCTTGGGAGCCCCAGCTCGGAGACCAGGAGGGATCACTGTCTGAGATTTGTCACCCAAAGTTCTATGGTAAGTTTGAGTTTGGAATGTGTGGGTTGATTCTCATTTTGTGTTATTTTCTTGCAGTCAGCGTGGCAGGTGTGTGTGGGGGGGAATGAACAAGTTTTAATGAAGTGTTATATATTAAGATAAAATATTGTGGGAATTATTGTTATTGCTGGAAATTCCCCATTCATGTGTTTCATGAGTAAGTTGATTGGCTCTTTCAGGTTTCTTTCCTAAATATTTTGGACTTCTACTCTTTTGTTGCTCAGTCTCTCTTTTTTGTTCTTGTTATTCTTGTTACTAGAATTCTACTTTTTCTTTACTAATAGGGTCAGTGGATTTGCTAATAGGGTCAGGGGATTCCCTTGGTGGTGGGAATGTCTTCTATAAAAGCAGATGTTAAGTTTGTGACAACCTGAGTATTTTTGGTCATAGCCAGAAGGTCCAATAAATATGGGAGTGTGATATTACAGCAAGGAGAAAGGAAAAGAGAGAGAATAGACTAGAAAGGTAGAAGTCCTTATTAAGAGAAAAGAAAGCTGATGAGGAGCCAAGTTTTAAGTTGGCTAAGCACTGGAGCTCAAACATGATACCCTAGTGATGAAGACAGTATAAGTCGGCTCATGGAAATTCACTGAGTGTGTGTGTGTGTATGTGTGTGTGTGTGTCCTTAGCGCTGTATCATCTACAAAGAAAAAACAAAATATTTATTGAACAAAAAAGCTATCTTTTCGTGTTGTTACAAGAAATAAAAAATTCAGCAAACTAGTTGCTCTCAGGTTCTTTCTGTGTGATGGACCTCAAGAAGGTAAGCAGAGTTCAGACAGAGGCAGCGGAAATCCAGTAGAGGATGTTGGGATGAGAAGGTGAGCAGTGAGCAGATCTTCACCAAGTGTTCCCTCAAATCGTATGAGGGCGGTCACACTTTTGGGTTAGACCACCAGGGGTCAGTGCATTGTTGCCAGAAAAGCTTAATATTAAAGGACACTGGATGTCAAAGGCACAGGGCAGTGGATCTCAAACTTTTTTTTTTTTTCTTAAGATTTTTTTATTTTTATATTTGACAGAGAGAGATCACAAGTAGGCAGAGAGAGGAGGAAGCAGGCTCCCTGCTGAGCAGAAAGCCCGATGCAGGCCTTGATCCTAGGACCCTGAGATCATGACCTGAGCTAAAGGCAGAGGCTTTAACCCACTGAGCCACCCAGGCACCCCAGATCTCAAACTTTTAAGAATGACAGGTGTTTGAGTTCCTGGTTCCTGGGTCTTACCCTGAAGTGATTCTGATTCAGGAAATCGGAGAGGGAATTGGGGAAATATTCCTGGGAATTTTCATCTTGTAAAAAATGCAGGTACTGAAGGACCTCACTTTCAAGATAGTTGTGTGGCATTTTCTCTAGCTTATTAATCTTTATTAAAAAGATTTTATTTATTTATTCATGAGAAACAAAGAGAGGCAGAGGCAGAGGGAGAAGCAAGCACCCTGCAGGGCAGGGAGCCAGATGCTGGACTCTATCCCAGGACTCCAGGATCATGACCTGAGTCAAAGGCAGATGCTTAACCATCTGAGCCACCCAGGCGCCCCTCTAGCTTATTAATCTTATGAGAGGACTCTTATTTCAGAGACCACCAGGAGCCTGGCTCTAAGAGAGACTCACAGCAGGTGAGATGAAGAGGCAGGGTCTTTGTCACACAGACCTGGGTTTGAATCCCATGTGGCTTTGCACAAAGTGCTTTTCTTTCTGAATTTCAAGTTTCTCCTTTTTAAAGGAGGACAACCAAAATAAATAAATAAATAAATAAATAAATAAATAAATAAATAAGGAGGACAACCATATTGTCTGCTTCTGGAACTTACAGAAATAATACACACAAGGTGTTTAGGAGAGTGGCACAAAACAATGCAATTAGTAAATACTGCCACTTACAATGGGGAGAAAAGGGAAATATCAGTGATAAGCCCTCTGTGGCCAGGAAGATAGTTTGGGGCAGACAGAGCTAAGGTGTGACCAACCAGAAAACTAGTTCTTAGATATTGGGGGTCCAGGGGCAAGTTCTGAAGATCATAGACTGGAAAATGTGTAAACATGAGGATGGGAGGTACACTTTCTCACCATTACAAATGTTTCCCAAGAAGAGTAATAAGCAACCCAGATGGCACAGTTAATTGGAATTGTAATTGATCCCCAAATAGTATTTAAGTCAATAGTTAATTGATTTTTCTCAGGAAAACCTTTATAAGAACTTCTCGAAGGGAACAAAGTGAAATGCATCACATTCAGTGATTTGTTCATATCTGCTACCCACCCTACATGGAAGGAGTAATGAATGAGGAGAAAAATGGAAAGGAACAGGGACTACAAATCATAAGGCTGTAATGAAATGAAATCCTTTTCTGGTAATTCAGTGTGATGTCGGGTTGTACTGAACTGGCTGGCTCATTTCATGTGACTGCTGCCAAGGTACTCTCCCAAGATGAAGCGCGAAGGGTAGAGGAAACAGGCTGATACATTAGTTAGGTGCCTTCCTTCAAAGACAAAGATAAAATTTAGAGTCACTTAAATATATGCTGTGACTAAAACAACCAACAAATTAATGGATGGGGGAAATGAAAAACTGGTGAGAGTGGGATGTGACGAGACTTTCCCTAGCAAATCAGTTAGCCTCTTTGGACCTTCCTTTCCTCCCTGAGTGCCCTTCTGATCCTGATGTATTGTGATAAGGCATAAATGGTGTGACAAATCCCAGTGTGTCCATACTTTGACCTGGTAAGTAGTCCCTAAACTAGAGTACTTAAGGTATTACCAAATGTTAGCTATTTTGAAGAATTTTGTTTATTCTGAAATAAAATTTTTCAGTGATTGTCCATAAATCCAAATTTCAACTTAAATATATTTTAACCAGTGCTGTTGTTTCTCTGAATATTACTGATATCTTCTCGGTAAAGTACCATGATGATGCATTGCAATAACAAATAAATGATGAAGAAAGAAATGCTAAGAGTAGTCATCTTCTTTTGGGCTCTTATGATCTCCTAGATATTAGGCTTGTTATATTTCCTCCTTGATCCTTATACTGACTCTGCTAGGAGACATCACTGTGGCGATTTTCTGGGAGAATTTTAAGAAGTCACAGAGGTAGCAAATATTAAAGTTGGAGTTCGAATCCAAGTCTTTCTAACTCTAAAATCCATGTTTCTAGTCCTGTAATATACCATGAATCTGGTCTACTAAGTGCATTCATAGTAAGCCTGTAGAGTTTGCTCCTTGATTCAGGGTCTTCTATTATTCAAAAATACAATGCAAAGTGTATGTATTGTCCTCCTCCTTCACTTTTCACTTGTGACCACTTTAGAGGAGCTCTTTTCCTAATAGCAATTATATATATATATAATATATATATATATGATTTATTTATTTAAGAAATGAGAGTTTACTGACTAGTCTAAAATTGCCTGTAGGCCTACACAGAAAGGTGACAATTTTTTCTTCTCTAGTTACTTAAGCCTGCTCAAATTTCCCTTTTCCTTCAGCAGATACTATGATCTTTGTTTTTTTCTATGAAAACAAAACATATTGACTCTGTGTTATAAAAATTCAATCTCAATGAAATTTAAAAGTATCTCCTTTGACATCATCCTTTAGTACGATGTCTTAGCATGGAAGGGTGGGCTCTCGCATGTCTCTGGGATACCAGCTCTCTCTCTCTCTCTCCCTCTCCCTCTAAGCAGCAGGCTGAGGTTCTATGTATAATAGGTATCCACATGACAGTTTTCAGAGCACCCTTTGGGGGCCTCTCCGGATTATTGAGATGGGAGATTCACCTCCAGTAAGATCTTATCCATATAACACCTCACTTCCCCAACACTACCACCCAACCTCCTGTTGCTGTGTCTGCTTGCTCAGTAGCCCACACTTGCTCATGGAACATGGCAAGACAGCATGAACTGTCCTCTTCCCCTGAGTTTGCTTGGTCCACTGGCAAAAGTTTGCAAGTTTCTCCAGGTCTCTGCCCTGTCTCCACAGCTCTTTTTTCTCTCAGTTCAAATAGCTACAGTAAGTGAACTGACAAGGCCACTGCCTATGCACATGTCAAAGTTAGCCAGGACATGCTGGCATCCCCTTCCCATAGCCTCTCTCCCTGGCTTAAAGAATGGTTCTCTTGGTGGCTCCTGCACTGGGCTCAGTGGTCAAAAGTGTTTCCCCCGGGGAGTGGATGAAAAACCAGCACTCTTTACCACCCTTGTCAAGGGCCCCACACAACTTTGAAGACTTGCTGCTTCTCTTTTCCTGCTCCAGTCATGCTTTTAGACCTCCCTAGGGAAGGGAGGGCACAGTCTGGGCTGGCAGTTGAGAGCAGCAGAGCCATTTACCCTTGTCCTCGGTGAAACTGGAAGGAGATAGAGGCCACACTTGTTCTCCAGCTTCTTTATCCCAATATTAGGGCCCTAATGGCTCATTGCCAGGTGGGAGAAAAAGTTGCATTTAGTAGCTTTGTTACATTTGTTTACTTCTGGGGGGTAAAAATAAATTGATATAAAATGGAAAACTTCTTCTTTGTAGAAGACACTGTCAAGAGAATGAAAAGGCAAGGCAGAGACCAGTAGAAAAATACTTCCAAAAGGCACATCTAATGAAAGATTGTTATCCCAAAAGTACCAGGAACACTTAAAACTCAGCTATAAGAAAATGAACAAACTGACGAAATAAATGTGCAAAAGATTTGAACAGACTCCTCTTCAAAGAAGATGTACAGATGGTGAAGAAGCCTTTGTATGGTGCCCAATATCATATGTCATTAAGGAACTACAAATTTTAAATGGTGAAATACAACTACATGCTCAGCAGTACAATGAAATCCAAAATATTGATAACACTAAATGCTGGCCAGGATACGGAGCAACAGGAACTCTCATTCATTGTTAGTGGGAATGCAAAAAAGTACAGACACCATGGAAGACAGTTTGGCAGTTTTTTGCAAAATTAAAAATACTCTTATCCTAAAATACAATGATTGTATTCCTTAATATTTACCTAAATGAGTTAAAAAACTTATGTCCATAAAATCCTGCATAAAGATATTTATAACAGTTTTATTCATAATTTCCAAAGCTTGGATACAACTAAGATGTCCTTTAGTGGGTGAATAGATAAACTGGTATGTCTGCACAATTGAATATTATTCAATACTAAGGAGCTCCTGGCTGGCTCAGTTGGCCAAGAAAATTCTTTCGGCTCAGGTCATGATTTCAGGGTCCTGGGATCAAGCCCCATGTCGAGCTCTCCACTCAGCAGAGAGTTTCCTTCTCCCTCTCCCTCTGCCTATGTGATATCTCTCTCTGATAAAAAAAAATATTATTCAATACTAAAAATAAATGAGCTATCAAACTATAAAAATAAATGGAGTATATTATAATATATGATATTATATATTATAATTTATGATCATAAATTATATAAATATAAATTATATAAATTATAGTTTATAATGATAAAAGCATATTACTAAGTGAAAGAAGCCAATCTGAGAAGATACATACTGTATGGTTCTGACTATATGACTTTTTTTTATATTTTTTTAATTTTTAAAAGATTTTATTTATTTATTTGACACAAAGAGAGATCACAAGTAGGCAGAGAGGCAGGCAGAGAGAGAAGAGGAAGCAGGCTCCCTGCTGAGCAGAGAGCCCAGTGCTGGCCTTGATCCCAGGACCCTGAGGTCATGACCTGAGCTGAAGGCAGAGGCTTTAACCCACTGAGCCACCCAGGCACCCATATATGACATTTTAAAAAGGCAAAACTATGGGGACCATAAAGAGATCAGTGGTTTAGGAGGAGGAAGGTAGATTGTGGAGGATATTTAGGGTAGTGAATCTAATCCGTTCATATTACAATGGTGGGTATATGACATTAGGTATTTTTTTCCAACTCATGGAATGTACAACAGCAAGTGTGAACCCTAATGTAAACTATGGACTTTCAGTGATAATAATGTGCCAGTGTATGTTCAATAATGTAACAGATCCCCTGGTGAAGGATGTTGATAGTGGGACCGACTGTGCACATGCAGGGGTAAGGGGTATATGAGAACACTATACCTCTGGTTCCGTTTTTGGCTCTCAAAAATAAAATCTACTAAAAATTAATTTATATTAAAACTATTCTTATAAAGAGTCACAATTAGCCAAAATAGAGAAATGTGCTTTTGAAATGCATAAGGGATTTCTTCACATCCGTATGGGACCAAGTAATCTCTTGTATGTTTGGCCATCCCTGGACAGGGAATGGCTAGCAAATGATAGATGCAGTTTAGTCTTCTACCTCCTTTATGTGTTTTATGCTGGGAGATACTGATCCTGAGATGACTAGGCAGCAGCACAGGTGGAACAGTACAAACACCTCTTCCTGGAAGCCTTCTCCTAGAGAGTGCAACCACCTCAAGGCTACAGAGAACTTTGCATCAGTTACCGTTCTGAATAATGTAACTGTACAGTGAGTCATTATTACCTAAAAAAATGACAGCTGGGATTCTGTTTTCTTAGAACACTCTTTTCTCTGTTCATGACTTCAGTTGGTCTTTATTCGGTACAAGAATCCGAGAAAGACAGAAGTGAATGGTCAAGTCAGACATGGTTTAGCTCTGAGATATTTAGGTGCTTGGGCAAAACTGGCATTTGTCTATTGAAGTTTTAATTCACGTTTAGTGTGGAAATCCATTCTGCGCCTTGGTTTCTCAGGGTCCTGCTATCAACTGAAGATGTTGTACATAACTAACGAAGAGTTAATATTCGGCAATTTCCTACATTTACCTCTAGGTGATGGGGTTGTAGGTGGTCTTAAATTACATCTATGCATTTTCTGGAATTTGTTCTTATAATGAATGTGCATTGCTTATCATCAGAAAAAAAATCTATTTCTATTTGAAAACTTACCCCAAAGAAAAACAGACAGAGTAGTTATGAAAGTGTTGAAAGATGAGGATTACATGGGCTTGCCTGTTAACATTGAAGAAGGACAACAACTAGCCTGCACTTTTGTGGTGCTCTCTATGTGTCCAGTACTGGTCTGAGCTCATTATTTTATAAACTAATATAATCTTCAGAACCCCATGAAGGAAACTAGTATTGGTATGTATGTCCATTTTACAGAGAAGGAAACTGAATTACAGAGAGGCCATAACCAGTCCATCGTTAAAAAGTTAGTAAGGGGTAGAGTTAAAATTTGAGACAAGCACTTAGATCCAGAGCAGGGTTCTTTATCACTCTACTGGGTACAAAAAACAATATAGTAAGAACAACATTGCATTAGCTAAAGATCAGAGCTCTTAATGTAATAAACATAAATAGACTAGAAATAGAATGTAGAAAAGCTTAATAGGAAAAATGAGCACCATAAAACAATGAAACAGAAGGTGGGTAATTTTACAATGTTAGTTGGGGAAAATAGTTATTTAGACTTTAAAAATTCAGTTTAGCATACCCTTGTCCATAAAAATATTTACCCATTTTATCTCAAATAAATTCAGGAGTTAGTTGAACTAATTCAGGTTAGTTGAACCTAAATAAGTTGGAAGAAATATAGATAGGTATCATCTGCTCTCTGGATGAAAAAGGACTTTCTAAACTTAAAAGCAATTAAGAAAGTCACAGAGGAAAATACTGATGGGTAAGATAAAAATTTTCTCTATATCATAAGACTTAATGAAAAGATAAACAGCAAACATATTTAAGAAATTATAATTATTCATGCATACCTGTAAGAAAACCACAAAGGAATAGAAGTGGCTAACAAAATATGAAACATACCCTCTAATAACACAAAAAAGGCAAATTTTCAAAAATTCAAATTACAACAAAAATTAGGTGGCATTTTTCACAGAGCAAGGTTTAACTGGTAATGATCAAGGGTGTCAGGAGCTCTGCAGAGTAGATGGATGGTTTCATGTACAACTTTTTTTTTTTTTTTTTTTTTTTTTTAAGATTTTATTTATTTGACAGAGAGAAACACAGCCAGAGAGGGAACACAAGCAGGGGGAGTGAGAAAGGGAGAAGCAGGCTTCCCTCCGAACAGGGAGCCCCATGTGGGACTCAATCCCGGGTCTCTGGAATCATGACCTGAGCCGAAAGGCAGTCGCTTAACCAACTGAGCCACCCAGGTGCCCCAACCTTCTTTTTTTTTTTAATAACAAAATTACAGACTTTATTTAGATTTCCTCAGTTTTCACAGTATTTTCCTAGAGTTATTATTGTTCTTATTTTAATTCTTTTTACTATGTTATGTTACTCACCATACAGTACATCATTTGTTTTTGATGTAGCGTTCTATGATTCATTATTTGCGTATAACACCCAGTGCTCCATGCACTACATGCCCTCCTGAATACCCATCATCAGGCCAACCCATCTCGCCACCATCCTCTCCTCTAAAACTATTAGTCTGTTTTCTAGAGTCCATAGTCTGTCATGGTTTGCCACAATTTTTCTAAAATAATTTACCAATAGCCATTGAAAGTTTGAAAATAGCCATATTTTTCAAATCAAGGATTTTTTTGTACAAGGATTTATCCTAAGAAAATGGTTAGGTGGACAAATATTTATGTTCAAGTTTTTATCACATCATCATTTCTAATAGTGAAATGTTAGAAACTACTTAATATTTAATAAAATTGGACTATTTGTTGGCAATGACTGGAAAATATGGCATAGCTATAGAGTGGACTATGTCACCACAATGAAAATCATGTCATGGGTGGTTCTTAGAAGAGAACTTGGTTATTAGATAGTGCTTTAAATGTAACAAAAGGGGATATAATTATTTAATAGCAATAAAAAAGGACTTGAAAGATCATGACAAGTGTTCAACATGGTTATAAGTAGTGGTAGGGATTTCTATTTCTTACAAGTTGCCTAAAACAAAGATAATAATGGGGAAAAATTTATATTCAATAAAAAAATTTGAAGTATAGGGTCAATACAGGGACAAAGTAAGGACAGATCATTGAAAATGGTGAGAGATACAAAATTTGATCTCAAATTAGAGATGATGGCAGAGGAGGAGGAAATCTAGCATGAATAAAAATAATGAAACCATTAACGCTCTTGGACGGCCCCTTCAAAACAACAGAGTCAATAGAAAAACTGCAAGGATAGTTGCTTTTCTCTTCACCTCTGGTCAGAGCTGCCTACCCATCCCCTGGGATATGTTGATATAAGCCAGTATTTCTCTGAAACAAACCAGTTCTCTGTCCAACCTCATGTTTTTACAGATGTCACATAGATTTTCAGTGTTACCTCTAAAATGTCTGGCTAAGATGTTTCCAAAGAAAGGAATTCCAACATCTCCTGTAGGCTCTGCTCCATGTCCAGGAAGATTTATTTCCCTGCATTTTTAGTTCTCATCTTGACCTCTTGGTTCCAATCAAACCCTTCCAGAATTGGACCCTAGTGTGCTTGTTTTCAGCATACTGGATCCCTGGTCCACACTCAAGTTTATGCTCTCAGTTTCTGTCTCCTCAGATTACTCTGGGATTTCTTCCTGTGTTCCTTTGCCCTAGCCTGATTACCACCACCTAATCACAGATATCCATAGTGAATGGCCATGTATGTAGGCATGGTAGAAAAGACGCTGTTTTTCCATTCTTTTTGGGGAGGTATCAATGTATTTGCTTCAAACATGACCGTAATCATTTCTAATAAACTTGAACAGAAATAAGATGTATCTAAAGCTGTATTTCCATTGAGTTATTACTGTTATATAGGAAGGAACATTTTCTTTCCTCTCTCTTACTAACAACCCGGAGGCTTCTCCATCAGCCCAGAGTAGAAGATTCTGGCTGTTGGATCTCAAAAGGTTATGTCACCAATGCAAGGGCATGAATAATCACGGCATGTGCATTGCTTCACTGTTTTGCTCTGTGGCACCTAGGAGATGATGTGTGTGAATTCACACTCCACCATGTTCTCTTTATTTCCTCCTCATCTCTATTTTCTCTCTAAGGGCAGTTTTGGCTGTTACCAGACACTGTCCCCCAAGTGCCAAATTTTCAAATGCAAATGGTGTTGTGCCTATTTATAGGAACATCTTGTCACTTGGGTCAGTTCATCTTTCAGCAAGCTCATGCCTACTGGTATTATAGCTATAATTTTAGCTGCTGTTTTGTGAATATAGAAGTCACAAACAGAATTGTAAAATGCTCATTTAAAATCAGAATGTCTATATGTAGGTTCAAATGCCCGTGGAGTCACTCAATCTCTTCAGAAGTGTGGAGCTAGTTTAGCCTGGGGTTGTACCCCTGTCACATAAGCCCCTTTGTTTCCTATTAGAAATCCTGGTGCTATTAACCTCTCAGGTAATTCTATGGCTTTGTCTACCTCTAGCATTCAGTAATTCATTTAGCAAATCTAAAGAGAGCGCCAATCGCCAGGCATTCTGGTAGGTGCTAGAGACACAAGTGAAAAAGAGCTGAGACTCTGCCCTGAGGGAGCTTACAACCTATTAGAAAATATGGAAAAGAGCCAGTTAATAATATGATGTGGTAAGAAAAATCCCTCATACTGTAAGAACATGTGTTCAAAAGAGGGATGCTCAGAATGGCTTTGAAAAGATTGGTCAGGGAAAGTTTTCTGGAGAGGGAGTCTAGAACCTGAAGGAGAGAGATAAAACCTGTGGGGATCTGATGCTTTCAGGTCCCTCCTCCACAGAAGGCACCTGCATGATGCTTGTGATCTGGACACACACAGGGATTCTAGAAGTACCAGGGTGAGAGAGCAGTAAAACATGCAAACCAAACTTGGCCAGGCTCTGAGAAAACAACCATTAATCTTTGGTTTTGGGGGTTTGGGTTTGTTAAAATTTAGGGGCATTTTCTCAGTATTATTAAATACATGTTGAACGAAAACTATATATAAATGGTGATTGATTAATTAACTAATTAATTAATTGTGAACAAAAGTCCTGAATGTGTCTGGCTGGATCCCAGGGTTCTGGTGTTGGACTGCAGATCTAACTGTTCTGGAAGTTAGTGTGAGGCCCAGACTGACCTCACCTTGTGAATAACCCTATCTGAGAGCATCTGTGTGGACAAGACTGAAGTGTTGCTGCTAGTTCCCCAGGATGTCTTCTGTAAATTCTTTTTTGTTCTCCTTGGATTCTTTGAACCTTCCTATCCTAAAGCTTGCCACAATTGCTCTTCGACTTGATCTGCCTATAGTCTCCACTTAACCCCTCCCTTCTCATCATTCTTCCAGTAGCGTCCCAATATCCTCATTTGTGTTGTGACAACCTCCCCCCACTGCTGTTAGTTGCACAAGTACTACAACTATGACTGTCATTTCTGCTACTACTGCTATTTGTACTTCTACTCTTTCCACTCCTGCTACTGCTAGTAAACTACTACTACTACTACTACTACTACTACTACTACTACTATTACTACTACTACGGCTCTTATATCAACAGTCACTACTTCCATTACTGCTCAGACTCCTACTACTTCTACTTCTACATCTCCTACTACAACTACTACCACTGCTATTTCTACTAAAAACACTACTACTATTTGTACTTTTTAAATATTTTTAGAATTTATTCATTTGAAACAGAGAGAGAGAAAGAGAGAGAGAGAGAGAGAGAGAGAGAGAGAGAGAGGGAACATAAGTAGGGGAGGAGCAAAGGAAGAGGGAGAAACAGACTCCTCACTGAGCAGGGAGCCCAATATGGGACTTGATCCCAGGACCCTGGGTTCATGATCTGAGCCAACCAAGGCAGATGCCCAACCAGGCAACCCCTGTACTTCTACCCTTACTTGTACTACTGATGCTATTACTACCACTTCTGCCCTTCCTCTTCTTACCACTACTACTAAAGCTTTTTGTTGTTGTTGTTAAGTGACTATAATCCAGGCACAGTCCAAGGCATTTTTTTCATATCTGTAGGACAATTCTGCAAACACAAATATATTACCTTCATTTTGCAAGTGAGGTTATTGAAGCATAGAGAATTTAAAAAACTTTGGTTCATGGACTATTATTCTCAGCTTACGGAACACATGAGAAGTTAATATACAATATGTAACAGCAAAGTGCTGTTGGGCTCTGTTTATAATCCCTGTGCTTTAGAACGCCCATGGGTCCTCACAGCACTTCCTGGTCTGTGACCTACTGGCAGCAACATGACTAGAACAGCCTGGTGTGTTTGACAGTTCTCATATGTTTCAAGGTATCTTAGTCTTGGTCTGCTATAAGAAATACCACAGACTGGGTGACTTCACCAGCAAACATTTATTTCTCCCAGTTTGCCCGGTTCACAGGACTGGGAAGTCCAACATCACAGGACTAGCATGGTTGGGTTCTGCTGTGAGCCTGCTTCCTTCTTGCTGTGTGTCATATGATGAGAAGATCAGAGAGAGAGAGGCAAGCCCACTTGTCTTTTCTTCTCAAGGCACTAATTCCATCATTAGGGCTCCACCCTTATGACATAATTACCTCCCAAAGGCCTCATCATTAAATACCACCACATTGGGTATTGGGGTTTCAGTATAGAAATTTGGCTGGGGTTGGGATGTAAATAGGCAGTTCATAATACAAGTCACACAAAGAGTCTTCTTGGAGGCAAGTGGGCCTCATTGGAGGAGAAACATGGTCTGAAAGACTCCAGAGTCAGCAGTTAGTAGGAAGCCCTGAATAGTCCATCCTGGGGTGGGAGTGGGAGTATCACTAGGCATTTCATTTTCTGTTTTGTTTTCTTTTTGTTTTTGTTTGTACTGTCTGCTAAGTGTTGGTCGTCATGGGCTTAGAGATGTTATTTCTTGGCCAAAAAAATAATCTGAGGTGCTGTAGTGAAACCACCCCTCCTGGAGACAGGGAAAGAGTTACCTGAATTATCAGATCAACGTTGTTGACATCAGCAATTCCTATGTAACCCTGCAAATATATGGACTCTTTGACAGACTCTAAAAGTTTTATTATTTTTTAAAAACTACTTTTTTATGGAAAAAATTTACTTATTTTAGGAACACATAAATAAAGAATGCATAAACTAATTAAGAAGTTTCTGCTTATGCTAGGTGAGGGGCTATGTGCATGTGGGCACTTTGATAAATGGATTAGAAGGTGTAGAAATTCCTTACCTAGAGGGGATGAAGATAGAGCAGGTGTCAAACTGATCCTAATCAGATCATTGAAGAGGCACCTTTAGTGGTGGAGAAAGAGATGCAGACTATGTGCCTAAGAATAGAAGTTGCATTCAGCTCAGGCCATGAGTTAGTGTGGCTCTATCTCTTGTTGTTTTGAAGTAATGCCAACCTCAGTCACCATCTTCCTCCCCAACTTTATTGAGGTATAATTGACAAAACTGTAAGATATTTAAAGTGTATTAACATGATGATTTGATGTATGTATACACCATGAACAGGTTTCCCTCCTTGAGCTAATTATCACATCTATCATCTCACCTATTTCTCCCTTTTTGGTGTGGGAGAACATTTAAGTTCTACTCTCCTGGCAAATTTCAATTATATAATATAATGTTGGCAACTACAGTCCCATGTTATACATGAGATCCTCAGATCTTATTTATCTTAGACCTAGAGCCTTTTCATTGATACACTCTTTGTGCTGAAGACTTGTGATAAAAGGGTACTTCGGAGATATAAAAGACAATCATTGACTCATTGCTATCTAAGCACCACCTTCATTTCATTTTCTTTTCCAGGATGTTGCTATATAGAGAGACAATGAAAAGCCGGGGGAAATGGTCTGGACAGGGGCTGGAGATGACTGGGGTATCACATCAATCCTGTGTACCATGATGATTATTATTATTTTTGCTGATGGCTTGAACCAATTTTCAGAAGGCCCTGCTAAGTGTTGCCACCAAATCTTTGTAGGTAGTTGCTTTTCCCCTTCAAGAACTTCATATAGAGCTAATTAGGGATGCTTTGTGTCCCTACCCAATCCTGCCCTGTGTGTCAGGGAGAACTTTGAGTATGTAGCTTGTAAAGTTTATATATTCATTATAATTCACATGGACATTTGTTCATTCACTACTCAGTGATGGAATCAGCAAGATTTGTTTGTTACATAGTCATTCTCTTGGCTTATTTAATTTTATCCCTGTTTATACCAAAAGGGATTTAAAGTGGCTACATTTTAGTAAAATTGAATAAGTTGGCTCTTGACCACATTTAACATGATTTTTTTTCTTTTACTATTTTTGTTGTTGCTTAATTCATTGTGAGCAAAGAAAGTTCTCTTGTGTTTGAGAAGCCGGTATCATCTCTAAGTAAGGAAAGGAAAACGGAACTTTAAAACTGTGCCTGAAATGCCAGAAATTTGGAAGAGTTGAAACACCTGATTCATAAGAAAAGACATCAAGCCCAGTCACCTTTAAGGAGCTTAAATAATAGTTCATTTGTTTCTAAGATACTTGGGGAAGTTAAATCAAACAGGAAACAACAGAAGTTTCTGAGTCAGAGAGGAACTGCTCATTACTCATTTGACTTTGTAAGCACAGAGATGATACCATTGCCCTGAAACATACAGCACTTAAGATAACTCATTGTCGATTATGAAAATACTATGGTGATACTCTCGCATCATGTCATCTCATGGGCAACTTTGTCTTCCCTGTTTCTTTTAGAGTGCTCAAACACTCTATCTCTAGAACTAGATTGTGTTTTCACAAATGTTTTATTATCATGGGGCACTCTGAGGAAGAAGAAGCTAACTTAACCCTCTCTATCTTTTGGGTGACCTACCCCATCCTATATAACTTGAATGGGAAAACTACACATGAGAACAAATGAAAAATCAGTGTTCTTCTGGCATGACTGAGACAATGCCCAACTTCTCAAAATACAGGGGAAAACTGAATGTTAGATACAAAAGTACTGTAAACACTAATCTTGGCTTTCGGTGGATGGCAGTCATCCATGTAAGAGGCAGACAACTTGCTACACCCAAAGAAAACCATGAAGGGGAAGCAGAATGGAGAAGTGGGATGGAAAGTTTTAAGTTAGTGGTCTCTTCACATTTTGGAAAAGGAGTAAGTCGATGTAGCATTGGCAGAAGTTGTCACATTGTAGTCACGGCTGTCATATGCTCTCCCTTGTAATGTACCTAAGAACACAGGTTCCTTTTTACCCTTTCATCTTCATAGGAGAGAATGTCTCTCTTCTTAAAGCAAAGTTGATTCTGTAACTTGAGACCCTCTGTCCACATGCCATCACAACACTCAGTAGCTCAGGATTGCTTAAATCTTTGTGTTTGTGTTTGTTGATGACTTCCTCGTGTCAGGTAATTGTGCAGCACTTGACTGTTCACAGAACCCTATAAGGCTGGTGCTATTTCCTACAGAGGTGAATGCTGAGGCACAGAGAGAAGATGCAGCTCTTCCCAATAGCTTTCATTGCTTCATTGCATTCTGGCCCCATAAGGTGCTTGTAACTCTAGTTATCTCCCCCACTTACCTTACTTTATCATTATTTTAGACATTTAAACTGTTGTTGAAGTTATAGAAGTAAGTATGTGTATAAATAAGGCAAGGCTTAAACCACACAAAGAAATGGATGAAAAGTATTCTTCCCTCCCTTCCACATAAGGGCTACTCCACAGATGTAACTACAATTAATTTTAATGTCTTCAGAAATTGCATCGCATATACCAGGATGTACATACATATGTGTGCCCATTCATTTTCATTTGTGGCTCTCTTAAGGTTCTTGTGTTTTACCTTGACTATTATAATCGTTTGTGAACATGCTTATTTCTCTAAATTGACTGTGAGCACTCTGAGGTACCGCTATGCAGGCTGTTTGGTTATCTATTATTAAGTAACAAGTGATCCCAAGATTTAGAGGTTGAAACTAATGACAACGTTTTTGTTGTTGTTGTTGTTGTTGTTGTTGTTTGTTTGTTTGTTTGTTTTTCCCCTCATGGATCTACAATTTGAGCAAGGCTCAGAGGTAAAATCATCTTTGCTCTACTCAGCATTGGTGGGGATGGCTCAGAGGCTGGGGCTGGAATCATGTGAAGGCTTGCTTGCTCACATGTGGGTGCTTGTGCCGGCTTCCAGCTGGGACCTCAAGTGAGATGGTGGTCGGGACACCCACAGATGGTCTTTCCATGGAGCTGCTTGGCTTCCTCAGAATATGGTGGTTGGGTTGTATGCATTCACAGAAAACAGAAAACTACATAGTCTTTTATAATGTACCTTTGGATGTCACAGAGCATCATTTCTGCAGTAGGGCAGGCTTACTTAGACTAAGGAAAGTGTGTGGGATAGATGATATCAAGCCCATCTTTAAAAAGTACAATTTGTCTCATGTAGCTTTTCATATCA
Organism: Spilogale gracilis; assembly: GCA_004023965.1. Lineage (NCBI taxonomy): Eukaryota > Metazoa > Chordata > Mammalia > Carnivora > Mephitidae > Spilogale > Spilogale gracilis. Next base: position 152,321 of record PITA01000585.1, read on the forward strand.
GGCTCATCCCTCTACTGTCCTGATTTATCTTATAACTTTGTATATAGCAGATGCTCAATAATGTCCATAAAATTGAATTGTTGAATCCCGGTTAGGTGGAGGAGGAGAAAGAAGTTTTCTTCACTGAGTTGGGCTAACAAGAGTAGAGAGGTGGTGGCTGGTGATCGTAAAGATACTTCTTCATTACTTCAAAAGGAGGACTGAGGGGCAGAGTCTCACCAGAGATAATTGCTGAGGGATGCTGAAAAGGTGCTTATAAAATGACTCCCCTGTGATAACCAGCAGTTGCCTTTGAGCTGTCTTCTTTGTCCAAAAGGTGTGTGAAAAGTGCCATTTAACTGTACAGGAGAAACTGGGACTAGTGCTGTGCTGAGTTTCATGTGAGCAGGTGCACTAAACCTGCATCCTCTAGGGACCACAGGCAGTGGATAAAGCTCTGCCCCTTCCTGGTGAAGCTCACCTGAACTGCTCAAAAGCCTGAGCAATGGTTTGGCAGTGGTTAAATAAGCATGAAAGTGAAGGTCTGGGTAGAAGAGATGAGGCCCAAAGTCAAGGTTGTGTCCTATTGGCGCTTAGACTTTGTGGAAGTAGTTATTATAGGTGCCTGCATACGATGGTATCTCTGTTGGCCTTCTGAGGTCTGGCATCAGATAACCTACCTCTTGACCAAGCAAAGCAGAGCAAGCTACGCATAAGGAAATGTGGGGACAAGAGGGAAGTCTCTATTCACAGAATTTGTTTCAAAACCCATTCCTATTATGCCTTATTTTATCTTTTGTTTGTTTGTTCCTCTATCTTCCCCTCTGAACTGCCCTTCATCATCTCATACATGGCTTCCTCACTCAGCTTTCTACCTCCTCTGCTCACTAGACATTGACAGATTTGTAATATCTTGGTGTCACATCACTCAAACTGAAAACCCCAAATCAAACCAGCCTGACCCATGGGAATAATCTTTCTCCCATCTCCCCCCACCTTCACATGTACACCTGCAATATACACACTTGTAGTCTCCCTCATAGGAATTTTGATTGGGGCACTCAAGCTCCAAGTGTTCTGATCTTCTTCCTGGTCTGGAAATGGTAGAGTGAGAGCATAGAATCCCTAAGGTTCTGTGATGATGTGTTTACAAAAGCTTAGACACAGAGACATAAATTTAAAAGAGTTTGTGCTCCTATTTAACTGCCTTTAGAAAAAAAATCTATCAGAGAGACAAGAGTAATATCTCCGGCCAAATGTTTCTGGCTACCTATAGGAGCTTTCTGTCTTATTGCCTACTCTGACTTTCCCCTCATCCCATGGATACCGTTTGACTCCATTTCCCCTTTAGTTTATTATTTTTTTAATACTTAAACTACTTTAATAAAACACTACTTTTGAATAGGTCATTAAAGGCCAACCTTCAGTTGCCTAGCAATCACTATCCACATTCTTCCTCTACTAATAAGATTCACTAGTAGAGTATGACTTCTTGGTAACCATTGGGAGTTGTCTCATATAGAAAGAGGAAGCAACTGAAACAAATTCGATGACAGTCTTTGGATGCTCATGTCAGATTCTCTGGTTGGACATTAGTCTGAAGGGATGGTCAAGCTTGAATTATCTAGTTAACCAAGACATATATTTAGTGTAGCTTTCAGGACTATTGTTTATTTTTAGAAAACTACAGAATCTTAATACTTGTTGACCTCCAGAAATGGCTTCTGTAGTGTGGGATAAAGAGATAATTAAATTTCCCAATGTGATTTACTTTTTGGACTTCAGAGTTTGAGCTAGAATTTGCTGTTTACTGGAATTTGGCTGCAGAGGTGGCAGTGAAATTGGAGTCAGAGAGTGGCACAAAATCATTAGGCTCCTTGCCATCACTGTCCATGGTATCATCATCCTTCCTATCACCCAGTATGTCTCAGAATCCAACTCCCACTCCCACTGAGGCTGACATCTAATGGTCACTATGTAAGTCCTATTCATATCTTTGTCCTGTGCTTCTGGATTCTACTCTTCTACTCTTTTTCTCCATGGACACTGCTGCAGTTGGAGCCTTTATATTGCCTATTTCTAAGATTATGGCATTAGTCAAACTGGACTTTATATTTTTCCCTTACAATTATCTTAGAATCAAATCAATTTTCTTGAAATTTCCATTTAGTTGATTTATGCCTCTGCTCAAAAAATTAGTGATTCCCTTTTGATTATTGAATCAACCCTGAAGTATTAATATAGTTGATAGAGCCCTTACTCATCCAGTCTGGGTAAGGTGTTTGGTAGCTCTTACCCAGTGGTCCACACTTCTGAAACACCACTCTTGTTACCAGGCTCTGATCAATTCTCTGCGTTTTCTCCTCCTGATGACTCTCTTTGTACTTTCATCTGTAAGCAGGATGTTGATTTTTCCATGACCACCATATCTAACTGTTGAAGTTATACTAATATCTCTAAACTTATCTTCTTCCTTCAGTGACAACTCCTGACCCATTCCAAAGAGAAATTAAACTCTTGGTTTTATCTTCTTGAAATTCTTTGTACCATTCTCTGTCTTTTATTCTGTGGAAGTGGGTATACTGATCTACTAGATTATAGGCTCATTCTGGGCAGAGATGATGCTTTAAAAACTTCAGCATTGCTTTTCCTTAGATAAAGAGACACGTATCTGGTAGGCCTTGCTAAAGGTTATTGTTTTTTGTTTTGTTTTGTTTTTTAAAGATTTTATTTATTTGACAGAGAGAAACACAGCCAGAGAGGGAACACAAGCAGCGGGAGTCTGATATGGGGCTTGATCCCGGGTCTCCGGGATCATGACCTGAGCTGAAGGCAGAGGCTTAACCACTGAGCCACCCAGGCGCCCCTAAAGGTTATTGTTTTGAATTGAATTTTTACAGATTCTCTCTGGGAGTAAAAGTTAAATTTAATCCAGACTATCAACTCAAGTTTTTCTCTATACAAAGTGTTTAAAGCGAGTGTGGTGAAAATGTATGATTGGTTTGTTTTCTTATTACTATAGATTATATGTTCCAAGTCAAACATTTTAAATATGATTGCATAAAGAATGTTTAAGGGATATAATAGTTGAAAGACAATAGGACTGTTTCCTCAAACACTGGATGTACAGTGACTGTGCTTACATGTTAGAATTTATCAACTCTTGTAGATTCAAACTCCTAATATATAGTAATACCAATAGTTCCTCACCAGATATGCTGACATGCGAAGTCCTTAAATATTTTGGTATATATACATATATTTTGCCTTAATTTTCCTCATGTATTTTTAGAGGTGATTCTATTGTGTGGTGTGCTCTTGAGACATAAGACCACAATCTTTGTGGTCTTCCACTATACTATCAAGATCCAACTGATGTGTTAGCTAGCCTGACAATTAGGGTCACAGTAAATTGTATAATAAAATTGCACAAAACTGCTATTTTTAAAGAAAGGTTGTTTTTGTGATTTGTTATTCCGAATCTTTCTTCCCTTGCATTGAAAATGATCACTTTCAGAACTGATTCTCTTTGCACCTTGTAATAATATTTAGTTATCCTGTTTTCGGTTTTGAATAGTACATCATTTTTCCATCGCTACCTTCAGGTAATACATATTTTCTTGGGGGTAATGATATTCATAA